>PVJX010011325.1:0-53984 GCA_004027295.1 Dolichotis patagonum | reverse complement strand
TTACAGTTGTACATCATCACACTGGCCTCAAAAATAAAAGGGGGCGGGCATGGGAATGTATCTCAGTGGTAGAGCACTTGCCTATCATGTGCAACACCTGGGGTTTGATAACCCATATATCAAAGGGAAAAAAAAAAGGAGGACATTGTTGCTCAGTCATGTGAGATCAGGACTGAGAACTGTTCATTGTATTTAGCTACGTGAAGATCCCCAAACATCTTGACAAAAGCAGTTTGGGGCCAGTGATGAGAATGGGAGTTGTGTTGAGTGTGGTGGCACTTGCCTGTAATCCCAGCACTCATGAGTTTGAGGCCAGCCTGAACTACACAGCAAGACTCTGTCTCAAAAAAAAAAAAAAAAAAACCCAAGAGAGATAATGAGAGCTATATTGAAATGCGTTAAAGAAAAACATTGAGGTGGGAATTAGAGCCAACAAATACAACTCTGTCAAGACACTGTTCCAGGCTGGGAGCTAAAACAGTGAGGTTGACAGAGGAGGATGCTAGATGAATGCTCTGTCTCTCTTAGTGTGACACAGGCCTGTAATCCCAACTCTCAGGAAGTGGAAGAAGGAGTGCTGAAAGTTCCAAGCCAGCCTGGGCTACATAGTAAAACCGTGCCTCAAAAATCTAAAAAAATAAATAAGAGAGGTCATCCCAGTCCCTTGTCCCACTCAGTGGGCAGTTTGTTCCTGGTTCTTAGTTCTGATTTCTTGACAGGAAAAGGAACAAGCCTGGGACTAAGATGAGGTAGAAGGCGCCTAAAGTGCAGAGTAAAGAGGAAGTTGCTCCCAAACTGTGCTGTTCTGTAGCAGCACTTGCATAAACCTATGTTTTGTTTCCCTAGTTCTGACTCTGAAGAGAATTCTTATTGTCTCTTTCCCCAAGTGGCCCTTACAGTAAAGGAGGGGAATGTGCACCAATGCTTCCTTTTTTTTTTTTTTTGGTGCTGGGACTCGAACTCAGGACCACTTGCTTGCTAGGCAGGCACTGTACCACTGAACTATGTATCTCCAGCCCCAACTTCATTTTAAATTTGGCCCCCAGTGCTCACTTAGTAGCACATACACTATACTAGTAAATTTGGTCCCCCACCTTGCATGGCGATGCACACCTGTAAGCCCAGCACTGGGGAGACTGAGAGGCAGGAGGGTCATTGCAGATTAGAGGCTAGCCTGGGGCTACATAGTCCAGCTTAGACCCTGTCTCAGCAGCAACCCTTCCAAAAAAATTGGTGCCCCAGTTATAACTTTTGAGCTTTTTTTGGTAGTATTCTCAGGTGTGTGTGTGTGTGTGTGTGTGTCTTTTTGAGACAGGGTTTCATATGCAGTTCAGGCTGGCCTTGAGCTCACTCTGTAACCTAGGCAGGCCTTGAACTCACAACAGTCTTCCTGCCTCAGCCTCTCGAGTACTGGGATAACAGGTGTGCACTGCTACACCCAGCCCTGAGCCCTTTTTATTTTGAGACAAGATATCACTGATTTGCCCAGGCAGAGTTTGAATCTGTGGTTCTCCTGTCACAGCCTCCAGGGTGTTGGGATTACAGGTTTATGCCACCAGGCTCGGCTTCTTACAAACTTTTGAAGTTTGTTACTACTTGATAAACAGGAGCTAAGCAAAAAGTGTTTTTATTTTTTTTAAATTGAAACTAAATTCATTTTAGAGAATGCAGTTCAGAGGCACTGAGTATATTCACAGTGTTGTACAAACACCACTTCCCTCTCATTTTAAAATTTCTCAACACCCCAGAAAAAAATCCATATACATTGTTTCATTCCACCTCCTACCACTTCCTGATAACTTGTAGCCTACTTTTTTGTCTCTATGAAGTTGCCTATTCTGGATACACATGTCTTATAAAAGGTATCACATAATAGGCGACCTTTTGTTTGGGGCTTGTTTCACTTGACATAATGTTTCACAGTTTATCCAAATTTTATTTATTTTTTCTTCTTGTGTTTTGAGCCAGGGTCTCTCAATATAGTTCAGACTGGCCTTGAACTCATTATGTAGCTCAGGTGGTCCTTGAACTTTTATGATCCTGCTGCCTCAGTCTCCAAAGTGCTCGGATTATAGGTGGGAGCTCCCACCCTCACCTCATGTGTTCTGGATGTTAAACTCAGGTACATGTGTTGCAGAAATCTTCTCTGGTTCTGTATGTTGTCTGTTCACATTCTTAGTAATGCCCTTTACAGTACATTAGAGAGTAATGTTACTTTGTTTAATGGGTCTCTTTCATTGTTTTCTTTGCTGGCTAGGAGACAGCTGTTGTAATCCCCTGAGCATGGGTGCTGTTAAAAAAATGGTCGAGGAGAAAATACCTGGAATTTACGTTTTGTCTTTAGAGATTGGAAAGAACATCAGAGAGGTAAGCACTTGGCAGCTCTGTTCATTTGAAGGCTCACTTGCTGGTGTCCTAGAATGTGCTGTTAGGATGCTCCCTCTTGATTTCTCACAGCAAATGAGGCAGTGGTACCTTCCCTTCCTTCCAGCGCATGAGGGTGTCCGTCTCTGTGAGCTTCCTTCTAGGGGAGATGACAGTGGTTGCTTTCCATTCCATTTTTCACTTTTCTCTGGCTCCTTTTTCAGGACATGGAAAACAGCTTCTTCTTGAATGTTAATTCCCAAGTAAAGACAGTGTGTCAGATTCTTGCTAATGATCCTAAATTGCAGCAAGGGTACAACGCTATGGGATTCTCCCAGGGAGGCCAATTTCTGTAAGTACCAGAATGAATTCACTGCTCGTCTGCCTTGTTTTTTGGTACTGGGAATTGAACATAGGGAGTTATGCATACTATGCAAGCATTGTACCACTGAGCCACACACTCATCTGAATCACTCAGGCCAGTCTGAAGCTCATGGTTCTCCTTTCTCAGTCTCCCAGGTAGCTGGGATTACAAGCATGTGCCACCATGCCTGACCCCTACGCCATACTCTTGGGCTCCTCCTCTGTCTTGAAAAGGAAATGATTCTAAAATATCGCTATGTAAGAAGCTTTATAGAGCTTAATTTATTTTCCATGAGAAAATGAAGTTTGGGTTTGATCATACAGAGGAAAATCCGAGAACTTCCTCTGTGGCTTTGGGGGACTGCAATGTATTATTGGAATTTAATCTGTGGAGCTGACTTTGGATGATGCGTTTCCATCTGACAGTCAGCTGATAAACCTGTTTTATTTCTCCAGGAGAGCAGTGATTCAGAGATGCCCGTCACCTCCCATGATCAGTCTGATCACATTTGGGGCACAGCATCAAGGTAACTTTGACCCCTGTACCTTTTCTTTCCCTGTGCCAACCCACATGACCACATTGGTTTTTTGTTGTTGTTGTTTGTTTGTTTGTTTGAAACAGGGTCTTGCTATGTAGTTCAGGCTAGCTTTGAACTCGCAGTGATTCTCCTGCCTTAGCCTCCAGGTGCGGGGGTTTATAGGTATGTACCACCACACCCAGCCACATGCTGTGCCATTTTGGCTTTTTAACAGTGCAGCAGCTCTATTTGCTCATCGATCAGTCATCTTTGGAAAGCCAGCATTGACAGGGACACAGGAGAAAGGCAGCATCCCGGAGCCCTCTAACAGCAGGGGAATCATTAAGTTGTTGTCTCCTCTCAACAGGATTTGTGTAATTGACAGGGTTTTGTGGAGATCAGCCTTGGCGCTGTTACTGCTAGTGGAAAGATTTCATGGAGGGGAGATGGTTGCAGCTGCATGGCAAGTGGTGGCAAAGGACTTAGGGAAATGGAATGGCGCTTCTTGTCTTCTGACGTTGGTGCTATGCTGTTGGATTTAGGCGTGGGCAAAAACATTGTGTGTAAAATTTTTTTGTCTGTAAATTTAACAGTAGAGACTAAACCCTTTGAAAAGTACCAGGTGTTCTGTTTAGACAGACTCACATATTTATGGGGAAAGGGTATATCCCTGGGATAGAATTTCCTCTCTTTCATCATGGTTTTAAGTGTTAGCAGATGTAGTGTGAGAGCAGAACTCTGGATTGTCAGGAAACCTGGGTTCACCCATTTTACTGTGACTCATGGGCAAGGCAGCATATGTTAGGTCCCTTTCACAAATGAGAGGAACCAAAATACGGCACTGCCCATCTCGTGGAAATATTTCAGAGAATGAATTGAAATTACAGGAAAATACTTTTTTTTTTTTTTTTTTTTGGTGCCGGGGATCAAAAGGAAAATACTTTTTAAAAGTAGAAGTATTATGCAAACATGGGTTGGTAAAGACAGTTTATCACTCATTCAACAAACATTTGTCAAGAGACAGACTAGTGGTTGTGATTGTTTTCTTTGAGATCTTGAACTCATGTAGCCTGGGCTGGCCTCCAACTCCCACCTCAGCCTACCCTACTGGGTGCTGGGATTATAGTTATGCACCACCACATCCATCTACTACCCCATTTTATACAAGGGACTTGAATACCATTGGATTTTGGTGTCCTCTGGGACTTTGGAATCAGTCCCTCTTGGATACCAAGGAATGACTGAATATTTATAGGTGCCAGCCTGTGTGCTTGTATGTGACAGAGGGGCAACAAAGTTGAGAAGCAGAGACACAGAATTAGGTAAAAGTGTGGGGAGCCAGGGACACATGTCTCCTTTTGACAAAGAGCCCCACGTGACTAGCACATTCTACCTTTATTCACTCAGACATGGGTACAAGCAGTTAAAACAGGATTCATCTGCTTCCCACCGTCCATGGTGCACGTTCAGGTAGAGAACAGCCGCTCAGCTGTTTCTCCTCTTCACCAGCATGTCAGCACACGCTCACACCGCCTTTCTCCTCAGTGCTCACAGAGGAGGACGGTTTGGCCTCGATCTTCCTATCTGGTCTCCCATACATATTTTTGGAGCTAGCTTGGTACTCCAAAAACGCCCTTGCTGAGGATGAAAGTATTACTGGGGTGAGGGAAGGAAAGGGAAGGGAAGGGCGTGGGGACTGCTGGAATAGGTGAGCCAGCTACGACTTCCGTAAGCCAAGGCCTGTGAGAGGAAATGCAGCCAGCCACGTACTGCAGTGCAGAATCGGCACAGTCCTGACTGAGCAGGGGCAGAGCCTCCAGCCGCGGACTGCGGGAGCAGCAGGAAGAAGCGGGTTACATTGTTAGATTTTGGTGTCTTTGGAAGAGACAGAGGGGCAACAAAGATGAGAAGCATCTCATCTTTGAAAATGTGTTTTTATTTGTCACAGTGCCTTGAACCCAGCAGGTATTTGATGTCTGATTGATCTTTTTCCACCGTAGGTGTTTTTGGATTCCCTCGATGCCCAGGAGAGAGCTCTCACATCTGTGACTTCATCCGAAAAACGCTGAATGCTGCAGCTTACTCCAAAGTTGTTCAAGAAGGGTGTGTATGGTAGCTGCGAGGAGAGAGACCACCACTGTGTGGAAACACCATGCTTAGGTTCATGCTAACAATGATTCTAGGAGTAACTGCTAGTGATATTCAAATGACGTATTTTTTATAGTTATATCTGCATTATCAGCTCAGTTTTAAAAGTGTAAGTATCAAAATCTAACACTTCTATTCTAATTCTTGCCCACATGCCTCAGAAAACCCAGTCTTCTCTTTCTCTGGATTTGTTTTATGGACTGAAACACAACCCTTGGTAACCAGAATTATGTTAATGATGATAAATGAGCAACCAATGGAGGGGAGAAGTAACACCTAAATACTGACTAAAAGTGGTGGATGATGTCTTTACTTCTTCCTTAAACTTATAAAGTAGTAAAAAAAGAATTAAAAAGGTATAAACCCACCAGGGCTAAGAAGAGGAGAGGAATTAAGAGATAAAAGGTGTCTATATGTTTTTGAAAGAGAAAATAAAAGAAAGTATGAAAATTGTATTAGCAAAACAGAAGAAACACTGCAAGGACAGGAGGCAGGCTCGCCTTCTCCGGCTCCAGGAAGGCCCGGGCGAGCGTGAGAGCTGTGAAGACACTGGGGAAGGTAAAGAGTGAAACGGAAAGCCAGCCTTTGACTAGTTTCCCCAGTTACCAGTGTCTGTATCCAGATGATTACTTTTCTTCCACCTGACAGGAGAAGGAAAACTGATTTTCTGGAACAACTTACTTAGAGAAGCCCCAGACGTAGTGAAAACAAGGAAGAGTGGTGAGGGGTGAGTTGCTGCACTGAAAACCCATCCCCTGAACTCCTCCTCAGTGTCTGGAGTGATACAGCTGGGATTGCTCCCAGCGAGGCCGAGTTCAGTGGACTCGGGTGTGGAAAAGCTAACTGGAGAAAAGACTGAGCTGAGTCAGTAAGTCTGGACCCCTCCTGATTACCTAACGCTGGAGCCACCAGTATGTAAGCTCTGCCTTAAGCGCCCACTACTGTGTGAGGACCTTCCCTTTGGCCTTGCGCCTGGTTTAAATGCGAACGTGGAGTCACAGACCCCCAGTCAGACATTTAGGAAAGCTTCCAACTTGAGAGACAGACTGAAATGAGCAACAGGTAAACAGGAGCTTGGAAAAAACAGATGGCAATTAAGCAGAAAAAAACTGGAAGGGGCAAAAAAAAAAAAAACCCCTATATATTTGGCCCTCCACATCTTCAGGTTCTACTTCAGGGATTCACACCATCTCTAGTAAAAACGTATTTTTTAAAATATGTCTGTTGCAAGTGCAAGGTCCTGAGTTCAATTCTTGGTTCCAAATAAATAAATATGTCTGTAGTGAACTTGGGTAAACTAGCTAGAAGGCATGGTACAGACCTTTGTAATCTGAGGGGAGATAATTTCCAGCCTACACTTGTGTGTATGTAACCCCAAGAAGCCATCAAGTGTGGGGAAAATAAAGCTGCTACATTTTCAGACACATAAAAAGATGGCAAAATGACCTTCCGTGCTCTCTTTCTAGGGTTCTTTTTGAGAGCCTCAGTTCTACCACCGTCTAACTGTGTGGCACTGGGCGTCTTTGAGTCTCATTTTCTTCCAGCTTAGTAGTTCATCTACTTTCTTGTGGGTCTGTAAGGGGTAAACAAATTGGGTGTAAAGCATTTAGGGTAGTGCTCAGTTCATATTAAGTAGGTGGCTTTCTGTTATCACCGGGGGTGGCGTGTTCAAAATATTTATTCAACTTCAGTTTTCGGTCCTTTATTAGTATTGTTGTTTCATTTTGTTGCACTTGTAAAGTAGTTAATAATTTCATCAAATGTGGAGTGCATTGCTGTTTGTCAGGCTCTGCTGTGGGTCTTGTGGATGCCATGAGGAGGACAGTTGCACACTCATGGGCAGAGGGGTAAATAGCCACACTGGAGCATCTCTGGTGCCAGGACAGGAATAACTGGTGGCAGCAACAGGGACATAATGGAGGACCTGCTGTGGACACGATGGTCTTTGAAGAGACCTTTAATCTGGGATGCAAAGGAAGAGGTAAAAGGAGCACAGGAAGAGCTGAGAAAGGAAGCATCAGGCAGCGCAGCGGCTGGCTCTGAGGCCCTGAGGGTGGGACAAGTTTGGCTTATTCTAGGCCAGGGGACCAGAGACGGTGATAGGTGGGAGGGTTGGATAGGAAAGCAAGAGCTACACTGCGAGGATTTGTAGACCCGATACGGAGTGGGGTTTTATTCCAAACAGCATGGAAAACTATTGGGAGGCTTCACAGAAAGATGGCATGGCCTGATCGATGTTTTTGCAGTGGTCCAGATGAGAGATGGCCGCAGTTTGGTCAGTGCGGTAGAGACAGCGAGGTGGGGAGAAGAGGACTGATTTGAAATCTGTTTCTTGACCTTATACCTGAATTGGACTTTGAGCTGGGTTAATGCTCACTACTTAGCACACAGATTCCATGGTAAGTACATTCTGAGTTCTTAGCAGCTGTGCACATATGAAAATTTAGGATACTTCATTTTATAGTGTTACGCCTTTTAAAAATGCATTTGAGCTGGGCGTGGTGGCACACTCCTGTAATCCCAGCTCTCAGGAGGCTGAAACAGGAGGATCACCTTGAGTTTAGGGCCAGCCTAAACTACATTAGTGAGACTTGTCCCTCATTCCCTAAAATGCATTTGAGCCAGGTATAGCAGCACACACCTGTAATCCCAGCACTCAGGAAGCTGAGGCGGAAGGAGTGCCCTGAATTCTGTTACTATTTTTTAGATTTAGTAAGCAAACAGTTGTAGAAAATGTTGATCTATATCAAACATTAAACTGTATTTGACACTTTATTACTGATATTTCATTTTCCTGCTAAGTGCACATCTTATACTATCGTAGGAAGCTCCTGACAAAATAGTAAAACGAGAGGTGAAAAGTATGGCCTGTAAAACGGGAAAGAAAGCTAAGCACACATGCGGTCAGTGTGAGTGAGTCTTGTGTGTGGAACATGCTGGTGTCTTGTGTGAAGACTGCCATTGAAGCAAAGGTTATTTCTGTGGTAGAGTTTTGTTTATATTTCAGTAATAGTTCACATAGGAATTTATTTCTGCTGTTATTTTTTAGATCTTGTAAGCAGGTAAACAGTTGATGTTGAAAATGTCAATGTTTATTCTACACACTCATTACATGTTAAAACTTCAATATTTTCTATTTTATTTCCTTGTTTAGTGTACATTGTTATAATACTCATAAAATTAAAAACAATTCAATAGAAATACTCTTAGGACCGGGAGTTTAACTGGGGCGTAAGTGCCTGCTTGGTAAACTCGAGGTCATGAGTTCAATCCCCAGCATCAAAAAAAAGAAAAAGAAAAAAAAAGAGAAAAACTGCTAAAAAACTATGGGGATTGTATATCTCTTGTAATGCTCCTTTAAAAAAAACTCGATGTTAAGGTGCCTTGCTAGATATGTTGTACTTGCCTTCTGCCTGTCTGTGGTGTGTTTGATTTATGGTGCTTTTGGGTACAGCAGGTATTTTGTCTTTTCTTGTGCTGCTGGGGATGGAGCCCACAGCATTGTGTGCACTGATCAATACTCTCCCACTGAGCTCACCCTCAGCCCCAGGTTTGTTTTTTAATGACTTTATTGAGATGTAATTCAAATGTTTACAGTTCAGCCATTTAAAATATATAATTTATTGTGTTTCGTTATATTTCTTAATAATTTTTTAAAGTTGTGATAATATATGCCCTAAGATTTGCCCTTCTTCTTATTATTATTGTTGTTTTGTCTCACGATTATAGTTCAGGCTGGCTTTGAGCTCACCACGTAGCCCAGGCTGGCCTTGAACTACAGTGATTTTCCTGCCTCAGCCTCTCAAGTTCTGGGATTACAGGTGTGTGTTACCGTGCCTGGCAATTTTTGAGTCTGTATGATTGATGCATAAAACTTTTCCTATCCCATATATTTTCTCTTAATTTCCCCCCTCTTTTTTTTTATTTGTTAAAAGTTTTGTTTTTTATTCTTACGCTTTTTGTCTACTTGGATGTTCTGTTCTTGAGTCCGTTTCTGGGTTATTCTGTGCAATTAATTTCTATGTCTGTCACTGCTCCATTGTTTTACTTACTGTAATAACTTTTACCTAACTCTTCCCAAGTCTTGGGAGGTCTTGGGCTTTTCTTGGTTCATGTGACTTTTACAAGTAGTTTATTACCAGATTCCATTGCAAATCATCTGAAAGGTTGGGGGTCTGAGTAGCTCAGTGGTAGAGCACTTGCCTAGCGGGTACAAGAGCCTGAGTTCAATCTCCAGCGCTGCCAAAAAGAAAAAAATCCTGGGATGTCAGAATTCCTTAGAGTGTTTCAGTGTCATCTCAGCACGTCTTGCTGTGCACTTTTGCCCTCCCTGGGCCCTTGAGCAGTAGTTACCCTGTAAACTGTACCCTCTACTGAGAGCTGGCATATCTTAATTTTTATAAGCTCAGAGAGGAAAAAAAAAGATTTTTTTTTTGAGACCCCTGTCTACTATGTAGTACAGGCTGGCCTTGAACTCACTTATGTAGCCCAGCCTGGCCTTGAATTTATGGCGATCCTCCTGCCTCAGCCTCCCAAGTGCTGAGATTATAGGCAGAGACAAATGTTTTTATCCCAGCCCAGTTCTGTGGGACACTTGACAGCACTCTCTACATCCCGCATAGAGCAGACTGTGCCGCCTAGTGGTAAAGAGCTGGAGTGAGGCTGCCCAGATCCTCTTCTGGCTGTGTCTGTGTGTAGTATGATCTTAGCAAGCTCCTTAATCACCTGAAGAGATTGCCTCATTTGCAATCATTTGGATGGTAATAGACTATCTCATGGAATCATATAGGATTAAGTAGGTTTATATGGTTAAAATCCTTAGAATAGGCGTGGAAAATGAGACGTGCTGTAGGGAAGCAACACTGTTACTCTAATCCACATGGCTTAAAGCAGGCTCAGGTGGTAAGGACTTGTCTCAGTGGCTGTGCCCATGATTGGACAGCCATCTTTTGTACTGTGTCAGTGTCGCATGTCACCAGGTTGTGTGGACCCTGGTTGAGGCTCTTGATTATCTTCACTGCACCTGTGTAGCTCAGGCAGCATTACTGAGCCTCTCCAAAGCTGCCCTCCAGGGGTCCGTGAGCCGATGTGAGTACAGACTGCTTCCTCTCCCTCCCCAGCACCCGCTCCTGAGCATTTCCAGCCTCTGATCTTCCCCATCGTTGGCCGTCCCATGTGTACCAGGCTTCTTACAAAACAAAATTCCCTCCCGCTTTCTTCCTCCCCTTTTTAGCTTTTCTTCTTATGTAACAAGGTGGCTGATGACAGCTATCTCCACTCTTTCCTTCTCACCTCTTAGGCCTCCCTAGTGCGGTTCTGGGTCCTGGCCTAGTATTCACTTCCTTACCTTGTTTGCATGAGTGTGATTGGCCACTTCCTGAAAGGCACATGTGTTCAGGGCTCCTGACTTCTCAGCATCGGTGTTGTTTTCCCCTGAGCCCTGCCCTGTGTGGGCATCAAACCCAGGGCCTCTTGTGTCTTGTGAGCTGTTTATAGATAGAAGTCTTTCTTCCTTTTATTTTTTAGGAGACATGAGAAGAATTTATTAGAGACGTAGGGCACACTCAAGTGCAGGTGCTCAGAGAAATGAGACACAGTACAGTCGGGAACCCTGAGTCAGAGCAGCTCTGCTCTGTTTTCTGTCATGCCAGAACAAACGTCCTTACCCCTGGTACATGGCCATTGTAACCGTAGATCAGGAAAGCATGAAAAAAAGGTGTACACACTAGCTAGGTTTCATTAGAAGTTTTACCCCAAAGATCCTTATGTCTAGGGAAGTATAGTACACACACAAGGAATTCATAACTTGAAAAGTCTGGAGAATTTGCTTAGCAAGTACAGATCACATCAAGCAAACAGAGGCCATGTGCCACCCCCCACCATGTGGTATACCCTCTCTCTCCCTGGTAACCAATATCAGAGGAAAAGAAAATTAAAAAGGATTGAGTTTTCTGACAGATGAAAGCCTTAATGGGAAGGAAAGGACAAGGAGGGGGTTATTGTTTTCTTGGAGAGAAAAGCAAACCAAGACTCCTTGCTCTGACCTCACCAAGTCCCGTGGACAGCAATAACGAACAGCTAATTGACCACGTGAATCTGTATGGCTAAGGACAGACCCCTGCCACCCAAAAGGGGAACCATGGCTTCAGGTGGAGTAAACGCGTGCCCTATGCTATTTGAGAAAGTTAGATCAAGGGTAGTTTAGAGAAACTCCCTCAAACTAAGTATGTGTAGGTCCCCACACGTGTGTATGTTTTGAGAGATGGCTTTCTCCAGTGTGCCCAGTTCTCTCTACAGTGTCTCAGCATTGGGTTTCCCATGCCAGGTGCATGAGAAATTTTGCTTGAGACCCTAGATGGGGGCTTCATCCCTATTTTGTGTCTCACTGGATGAGCAAGATTGTTAAGGGCCCCATCTAAGCTGGGGTGGGTCTAGTGCTAAGTTAAAGGGAAACACCCCCGCCCCCAACACATTCACCTAGACTTTGAGTGGTGATGCCTTGTCCTGTTTCTGGTTAGAAAGGAGCAAGTACCTCTTGTCTTCAGTGCTTTTATATACAAGCACTCATTTTCTAGGGGCTTAGGAGTCTTTGACTACTGAGAAAGAAATAAAGACCCCATGGGTACACAGGGAGAGGAAGAGAAAACAGAGAATCTATGCTTCAGCAGCCAGAGGGGTTGGGAAAAAGCTATGCTTCAGAGGAAAACTATGCTTCATAGGGCCAAGAGATTGGGGAAAAATGGCCAAGAAAGAAAATAATTAAATAAATCCCTTTTGGCTGGATTTACTAAACCAAAGCTGAGATCTCTGCAGTCTTCTTGTCTCTCTTTGGGTCCCTTTGTGGTTGCCAAGATAAGTATCACTGGGTTGAGTCTGTGAAATCCCCAAGGTTGAAATAAAGCTCTCTTAAAATAAGTTTGCAGGATAGAAAAGGAATTTTTAGGACATGTCAGCGAAAGAGACACAATAAGGATTTATTGGAGGGGGATACAGGACGCAGGTGCTCAGAGAAAGAAGGCACCGCCTTCCTCCTGTCAGAGGGTGAAGCCTCGGGGTGGCCTGTGCTCTGCCGCATGCCCCAAGTGTTAGACTGACGGGCACCATGGTCACTTTTATCCCGTTTTCTCCTTGCAGCCTGGTGCAAGCAGAATACTGGCATGATCCCATAAATGAGGATGTCTACCGCAAGCACAGCATTTTCCTGGCAGATATCAATCAGGAAAGGGTAAGTCATCAACCAGGCACCCACAGTTAAGCGTTCATTTTTCTGTTAGGACATCAAGAACAAGTTAGCAGCAACCATTTACCCAGACTCTCTGGGGCAGAAGCCAGGAGCCAGAAATTTCAGTTTGGGGGAGGTAGTGCTCATGAGATTTAGCTTGTTTTAAGGAGGCTGGAGTTCATTCGGGCTTTCTCCCGGAAGGCTCCCTTTCCTGGTGTGGGAGCTGTGGCACAAGGTCTGCAGAGTGCTGGCTGCCTCTTGAGAGGAGCCTTTCTGGTGCGCCCATTGGGACAGGTTTTTTAGGAAGAGAGACTACTTAGATATTGCACACACTGGCATGGTTTGGGGTGGCTATGGTAAGCTGGATGGCTCAGTTTGTAGTTGGATTATCTGGGTAGGGTTTTTGATGTTTTTTGAACAGAGTATTTGAAGGAGAAAAAAATTAAACCAAACCAGAAAATAGTATGAAAGAGTGTATCAGAACCACCCAGAATTTACAATTTATTTTCCCTTGGCAAGAAACCTTTAACCTACATGGTAGATACCTGTGGAGTGTGGACACATTCTTGGTGGCACCTTTTGCCATGCTTGGTGGCATATCACTCAGGTAGGATGGTCCAAAACATACTTGCTGAAGGTATGTTCTGGTCAGGATGCTGGAATAACTGCCCAGGCTCAGGAGCCTGGAGCACTGAGTCTGTGATCCCCCTGCTGGAACCTGATGGTAATAATGCTGAGGTGGTGCCGGCCTTTCTTCCAGAGCGTCAATGAGTCCTACAAGAAGAACCTGATGACCCTGAAGAAGTTCGTGATGGTGAAATTCCTCAATGATAGCATTGTGGACCCTGTAGACTCCGAGGTGAGAGACTGCCTAGGCCATAGCATGCAGGAAGGCTACAGGAGTCAGTGAAATCGTCGTATAGCTGCCTGCCATGCAAGAACTGTCAGTCCCCTGCCCAGCCTTTGTGCAGAACAGGGGCTCTGGGGCCCATCAGTGGAACACAGTTGGTTATAATCCCTCAGTTCCATTCCAAATGTATATGTGTAAGTATGTGGTTACATTCCCTGAGGGGAGGGCCAATAATTTTAATACTGTTTCAGAGCTCTCTATGACCTGAAAAGGTTCAGAGTCACTAACAGAGTCTGTAAACCCCTTAGCTTGACATTCTAGGTCTAACTTGACTTGGCTTTATTTCCCTGTGGTCCTTCCAGCTTCTTCTCTCCTATCACTTCATACAGTCTTCGATCCAGCCATAGTGTAGCACACGTCCCAGGCTTGCTGTGTGCCTTTTCTTGCATGTTGCTGGTTTCTCTACCTGACAGGTTGGTAATTATCTGTCAGACACAAATGTTACTTCCTCTAGATGCCATCCCGTTCCTTGCAGAATTTGCTCCCTTTTTTAATAGGATCACCAGCTTCTACAAAACCCCTCCTCACATTGTCAGACTAGTAGGGACTGGCAGCCTGTGGGCTGTGGTCCAGTTGCAGCTGGCCACTTTTGGATGGTTTCGGAACAAAGCATTTTTCCGTATTTAAATGGTTGGAAAAAAATCAAAAAAATTATGTGAAACTCAAATTTCACTTTCGTAAGTGAAGTTTCAATACAATCATACACATTTTTGTTTCTTTTTTCAGGGCAGGGGAGATATTTTCATTCTTGCAGTAACGTGGATTAAACTCAAGGACTTTGCACCAAGCTACTTTCCCAGCCCTATTTATTTATTATTTTCATGACAGGATCTTGTTAAGTTCCCCAGGCTGTACTTGAACTCAAAGTCCTGCTTGCTCAGCCTCCCAAAGTGCTGTCACAAGTGTGTACCACCATGCCTGTCTGTCATACTCATGTTTTATATATTGTCTGTAGCTGCTTTTGAGTTACAGTGGTAGTTGCAACCATATGGCCCATACAGCCTAAGAGATTTTGTGTCGGACCTTTACAGAAAAAAATGTTTACTGACCGGATGGTAAACAATGAATTGTTTCTGTGGCTTGCTGGGCTAGAACTTCTTGGGAAAAAGCATCATATATTCACTCTCAAATGGCTAGAGTGCAGCACAGGGATTTTCAGAGTTGGTATACACTAAAGGCAGAAGTTTTGGAGAAATGGACAGCTCTTGAGAAAGATTTAACTTATCTTTCAGGATTGGCTTTTATATTTGTTTTGTTTTTCAATGTTTTTGAGATGAGGTTCTTGCTAAGTGATTCAGGAAGACTTGCACTCACTGTGTAGCCCAGGATGGCCTTGAACTCACAGAGATTCTCTTGCTTCGGCCTCCTGAATGCTAGGCTTGCAGGCATGCACCATCACACCCAGGTAGGATTGGCTTTGAAATCAAAGTGAGCCAAGACATAACCTTTAAAAAAAAAAAGACTTTTTTTTTTTAAGGCAGGGTTTTGTGACGTAATCCAGGCTGGCCTCAAACTCATGGGATCCTTGTCCTGGTATTACAGACATGTGCCATCATAGTAGGCTCCCAATCTTGCTTGCTCTACATAACTTTGTGATGTTCACTTTGTTGGGAGTCTTAGGTACAAGCCAGTTTTAAATAAGTTCAGCAGTGTATCCTGGGTGTCTCTGGTCTGACCTGACCTTTTTCCTCTTTTCCTGCAGTGGTTTGGATTTTACAGAAGTGGTCAAGGCAAGGAGACTGTTCCCCTACGGGAGACCACTCTGTATACAGAGGTAACTGGGAGAGAGAGTTAAGTGTTGGGAGGTGGGCACTGTCTCATTCAGCTCCTGGTTCCGATGGTGCTGGGTTCTCAGGTGCAAGAGCTCTGCGCTGTCCGCTGCAGAGCACTAGGTGCTCGTGAGCTCCTCACTCGTGTCTGCTATGGGTAAGTCCTGTTGGGCAAGGCTCTTGTTTACAGAAATTTACCACATCCTAAGGAAAAGACCAGTATCCTTCATGCAAAAGAAAGGTTTTCCTTTTAAAGGAAAACCTCTCTAAGGTTTTCCTTTTAAAGAAAGAGTTGGAACTTGCTGTTGGTTTGGAGGTTTGATTTGCCACAAATCTAGGAAGTCCCCGTATGAAAGAAAACATACAAGAGTAGAGTACGACTTTACAGCAGTCAGGTAGGAGTTCTGCTTTCAAATTAGACATTGGGCCAGGCATGGTGGCACACACCTATAGTCCCAGCACTCAGGAAGTTGAGGCAGGAAAATCCTTACAAGTTCGACACCAGTGTAGGCTACAAAGTGAGTTAAAGACCAGCCTGAACTGCATAGCAAGACCCTGTCTCAAAAAGACAAAGACAGACAGACAGACAGACAGACATAAGCAGGCTGGGGGTATAGCTCAGAGGTGAGAGTATGTAGTTAGCATGCTGGTTTCAATCCCCAGTGTGAAAAATAGATCAGTAAATTTGGTATTGACAAGAGGAATAATTTCTTCTACGGGAAAGTGAATGGAATTAAGAGTTGTGAGTTTTATTTAGCAGTAGGTCCTGTTTCTCAAGAAGCGGCAGTATTTTACCACTTTATTATGGGCCTGCCAAACCAGAAGGAATTCATATTGGAGATACTGTCTCACAAATGCACACGACTGTCATTGGATCAATCACTTTCCACTAGAGTTCCTCCACCTAATTCCAGAACTCATTTTTCCCTCTATCAGAGATTTTTCTCTTGCACTTGGTGTCCCAGCTTAGGTGAGGTAAAAAGAGAAGCTAGCTTCCAATAAGAGCTTAGGAAATTACAGCTAAGAACTTTTTTTTTGGTCTTTTTTTGAGACAGGGTCTTACTATGTAGTTGAGGCTGGCCTTGAACTCACTTTGTAGCCCAGGCTGGCCTTGAACTCACTGTAATCCTCTTGCCTCAGCCTCCTGGGTGCTGGAATTACAGGCCTGCACCACCCCGCCTGGCTAGAACTTGTGAAAGTCAAATGTGGTAGTCACAGCAGAAGCACCAGTTTTGGCCCTGTAATAGGTGTTCATTTTCCCAAGCAGAGGTGGTTTTGTGGTACTCGGGTTGTGGGTGACATTTTCAGCTGGAGTATATGGAACCGTTGCAGGTTTATTATTTAAGGATTGGCCATGCCTTACCTTAAAATGTTACCTGGTTCCCTTCTGACCTTGGATTGGTCTTACTTTAGTGTATCCCACTCTGATGTTTTCATTTTTATCTGTGTGTTGCCTGTCTGTGGACAAAGCTGAATTTAGGGGCTAAGAAAATAACTCCATAACATGTGTGAGGCTCTGAGTTTGATTCCTAGCACCACAGGGTACAAACCCACAAAAAAGACTGACTATATAGAACAATCTCAACAGATTGTTTTTAATGCTTAGAAACTGGAAGGAGGTATCTTTTTTGACATTTTCAACAGTGTACCTCTATTTAAATACTAATGGACAGATTGCATTTTGAGACTGTATCTCAGGCTACCATTGTATTACTTTACTCTAAAATCTTGCATTAAACCTTACTTTTTCTCTAGGACCGCCTGGGCCTAAAGGAAATGGACAAAGCTGGAAAACTAGTGTTTCTGGCTACAGAAGGGGACCATCTTCAGCTGTCTAACAAATGGTTTTATGCCCACATCATACCCTTCCTTGAATGAAGCCCTCACGGTTTCTAATACAGCTCAGGAAGCCCCTAACTCTCCAAAGCCACTTGAAAGTTTTTTTCCTGACCAATCCTGAGCTCAGATCATCTTGCAGCTAGCTGTTTTCTTCTGTTATCATCTGACATGCCCTACTTGGAAAGATCTAAGATCTGAATCTTATCCTTAGCTGCTTCCTATCACCGTATGGTGTTGAATTCAAGTTTAATTAGTTAATAACTAGGGGGATTGTCTTACAACCTTGTAATATGGTCAGGCTCCCTCAGGAAAGGGAGTCTGCTATGCATTAGTGCCAGAACTGTCCAGGCCGAGGAGACTGAACAAACTAAAGCGGTGGGAGTAAACATCTGGCCACATTTGAGGCAACTAGAAGGCCAGGGCCAAGGTGTGAGGTGCTACATTAATACTCATTGTTACTGGCGGATTTAACTAGTGCTTGGAAAGATAGTTTGGAGTGTTTTTACATCATTTTTTGAGGCTTTCTTGAGTCATGTTGTCTTCTGTGGTGTCTTAGCAATTATTAGTCAGATTCCACAAGCCTACCACATTGCCTCTCCAGAGCTCATTTTGTCTTCTCAGGTAGTGATGAATTAGTTGCTCTGCTACAAAAGGAGTAGTGGTTCTCAATGAGGTTGCTTCAGAGCAGAAGCACAGCATACATCGTGCATAACTTAGGACATTGGGGATCGGGTGGTAATAAAACAGACTTGGTGAAAATGAGGCAGCTGGTGCTTCCAGCTCCATCCTTTATCAGTCTACCTTTACTGTGCACCTAGTAGCCTGGATGCTAATCACTGGCTGGTATTAGCAGAAATAAGGGGACAATGTAAAGATACCAGGCTTTTTAACTTCTGTCTCCCAAAACCATACTTAATCAGCATCCTCCAAACTGATGCTGTTACATTCTGTGAGGGAAAAAAAAACCCTTGACGCAGCAGGAAGTTTGAGGCTGGATGATGTTTTGAGTCCAGCTGGGGCGTTTTTTTAGACGAAGCCTTCCTTCAGGCTGCTATTGAACTCCTGGTGGCCCTCCTGCCTCTACCTCCCAAGTGCTGGGATTACAGGTGTGTGCCACCAAGCCCAGCTAGCTCACTGGGGCAATTTAAGACCCTATCTCAAAATACAAAGGTTTGGGGATGTAGCTTTGTGGTAGAGTGCTTTCCTAGGATGTACAAGGCCCTGGGTTCAACTCCCAGGACCTCAAAAAAAAAAAAAAAAAAGCTAAATGATTATTCCCTACTTCTTTCACCTCTTGCAGACTAACTCACGTTAGACTAAGGACTGAGAATCCCTTATTGTTAGTAATGAAACTAACCATTAATCTACCACTTCCTACCTTTCTTGAGCATGGAACTCTTATCTCCTGCTTGAAGACCCATCAACACATTTTGGATGACTTCTGTAGAGTGCGAGAAATGATCAAGCTATGTTTTCATGAAAGTACTGCAGAGTTGATCCTTTGTGATAGTTCCTTTTCCTCTCAAGTCGAAAAGGTGTGAATTAAGGGCAAGAACATGGGGACGGGTATGAAAATAATTTTATGAGATTGTCTAAAATAAAGAGTAGTTTCTTATCCTGGGTGACTTTTCTTTTCAGTATTCTTACAATGTTGTATAAAAAATAGGTAAATAACAAAACAAGTTTGGTATTAACTTTATTCTATTTTCTGTATAACTTTAAGTACATAAAGGTTTATTTCCACAGGCCTCAGGAAATGGGTAGAAATCACAGGACAATCTCTCTTCCCACCAAAAAAGGTTGCATATTTTGTTAAGTGTCCTACTGGGGAAAACTGAAACATTAGCAATGCTGAGCAAGGTTCTTACATAAATCAAGACCTAAAACCAGCCTGTAGTGATGGGTTTGTTCCTCTGTCAAGATGCCTGGACAAAAGCCCTAAACTGTTCAATGTGACAGGCAAAAGGAGGCAGTAAAGGAGGTGACAGGCACCTAGCAGGGAGGAGGAAGAATGCTGGACTCCTTGGAATGGCTGTTCTCTTTTTTTTCCTCTTTTAAAATCATCTCTGTTGGAAAGTATTGCATAGGAATCCCAGAGAAAGAAAGGGCCTCGGACTCCTTGAACTGCTCTGGATGAGGGCACTGCTACTGCAGTATGGTAGTACGGGCAATCTCAAGGTTGTCAGACCCAGGATGGAATGCAGAATACAGGAATGCTTGTAGGAAACACATTTGCTTGGAATGCTAGGCAGCCAGGCCTCAACCTTTGGTCCAGTATAACCCTTGCCTCACTTGCCAACCATGAAAAGTTAGTTTGGTTACAACCCCCTGGAATCACACTAGCTTCTACTACCTCCATGTTCATTGTTAGAAAAAGATGAGTACACACATTCTAATCTGTTAGTTCCTTGGACTGTCTCAGTCTTCCCAAAGGACTGACTGTTGATCAAATAACTCCCAAATAATGAAAGCTAGAATGCACGTAAGTCCAGGTCTGTAGTTCCTTAGGGGCAGGCTGTGGTGTGGCTGCACTGATGTGGAGAAGAGGCACCTTCCTGCAGAAGATGAGCTGACCTGCGATCCCACCCCAATCTCAGCCTGAGGTATATTTCAGTGAAGGCAGGTAGCTGGGCTTCTCAGAGCAGAGAAGCAGTTTAAGAGCAGAAAGGTAGAGGAAATGTAGAAAAAGAACCGTCTTGATAGATTTATCCCATGGTGTGAAGGGAGAGGGTGAAGGATCCACTGGCACTTTGCTTATCCTGCAATTTCTGTCACTGTGGTAACCAACTTCTGCCCATTCCATAGGGTCTTGAACTGCTCAGGAACTGGGAACTCATTCTGTAAATAAAGAAGCGATAATAGGTTGAAATCAGCTGGACAGTAAGGCGGGCACTGAAGCACACATTTCTTTCAATGCTTATTTCCACCCAACCCTGACAGCAAGCAAGGTAGGATCAAGTGAGACAGACAAGCCAATCTGAGCTATGACCTTGGCAGACTGCTCTGGGGCCATGTAGTTTTAAGAGTTTCAGCTTCAGAGGGTACTAGGACTTACATTCCTTTTTCTTTTTTGGTTTTTGGAGACAGGGTTCCACTAACTCAGGCTGGTCTCAAACTTGTTATGTAGCCCATGCTGGGCTAACCTCACAATCCTACTTCAGCCTCCTGAGTGCTACAGTTATAGGCATTTACCACCAGACTTGGCTGGGGTGCTCATCTTACTTTTATTGTTGCTATCCTGAGTGCTTCTCTGTACAGTACTTCTGCTTTTTACATGCCTTGTTAGGTTTTACTTACTAAGTATTAAATATACACCAGATAGCTTTTTCAAGTGCAAGAAACTTACAAAATCACCGCCTTCTGTAGGGATGAGGACGTTCATCTCAGAAGATTTGGCACTGACTATCTCACAATCCAGGGAATTCTTGCTCAGGTAAACGTGGCAGCCATCTGTTTTATTAATGGAAATGGTTGGCACTTTACCCATTACCTGCAGAGAAAAAACAAAAAAACTGAATCCCAGCTGGTGGGGAAGACAGTAAGTTGCAGGGAAAGTTTTCACTGTTTCACATGATTCACTAACAACATGAAAAGTTCTCAGGTGCACAACAGATATTGAATACAAGGGCAGGTTGGGATGGTGGCTGGAAAGAGTTCCCTTGAAGAACCATCTCTTCCTCTGCCATATCCAAAGCAGATCAGCTTACACACTTTGTAGAATCAGATTCCTACCAAAGTAACACCTGCGGGTCTGCTTGCTTTCAATTAATTCCTCAGGAACCGAAAGAATGAGCCAAGACATAAGTTACCTGAACTTTGACATCTCTACTATTGATTATCTCCACAATGCCCACCACATCGTCGAATACCAGACCAAGTTTCTTACAGTTATCTAGAAGAAAGGAAACAGGTAAATAGTATGACTTTAAAGGAGAGTAACATATTTAAGACTCTTGAGGAAGACAGTTCTAGCCCTCTCAGGTGCTGGGCAGAACCTGCCTAGGATGGCAACAAAGGCTTACCTACTATAATGGAGTTAATTTTGCCCTTGATTTGCAATGTTGTGTTGACACACTTGAATATGTAAGCCACCTGTTTTAACTCTGTGTTCTCAATCACCAGATTGGAAATATTCTCCTGGTTTTCCTGTTAAAGAAACAGCTCTAGATTCTTATCACAAAGCACAAACCAACAAAATTATAAGTTATTCCCAATGTTTTTCTTGCACTTTAAGCCAGAAGCTTTCACTTATTTGTGTCCCCACTCCTTCCTCCAGTCCAGGTATTTTTAACTCACCACTCTCCATTTCTTGCCCTCCAGTTCAAGTAGAGCAGGTTCCTTCTTTGTGGCTGGTTTGGGGGATGAACTGGTTTGGGGTTTAGGTGCAGAGAATGGTTTGGGGCCGCTGCGTACTGGACCACTCTGAGCCTTCAGGGCAGGATTCTTGTGAGTCTTCATATCATCAGATACATGTTTCAGGGCTGTAAGAACAACAGCTACCTTGTTCCTGTCCTTCGTACCAAGGCTGAGGCAATCACCAGTTCTGACTATCATAAACCAATCAGCAGCAGAAAA
The DNA here is from genome assembly GCA_004027295.1 of Dolichotis patagonum. Classification (NCBI taxonomy): domain Eukaryota; kingdom Metazoa; phylum Chordata; class Mammalia; order Rodentia; family Caviidae; genus Dolichotis; species Dolichotis patagonum. Next base: position 32,276 of record PVJX010011325.1, on the reverse strand, counting down.
TTCAAAGCAAAAAACGAGAACCTTTGAAATATTCCCTTGCAAGCCACTTTGAAGAATTACTTTTATAATTTCTCTTCTCCCCCAGGTTAGATACATTGTGCTTTGTTTTGTCTCTACTGGGGATCAAATTCAGGACTTTGCACTTGCCAGGCAGGCACTACGCCACTAACTTGTACCTCCAGTCCATTGTCTTATTTAAAAAATAAAAGAACAGGGTTGGGGATATAGTTCAGTGGCAGAAGTGCTGCCTGGCAAGCACAAGGTTCTGAGTTTGATTCCTGGTACCAAAAATCCCAACACCAAACCAAACCAACAATAACAATAAAAAAACATGTCTGTGTTGGGGTATGGAGGAGAAGAGAATGGGTAAGTCAATGCACAAAAATGGATCTAGAAAGGTATGTACCGAAAGAGTATATACTCTTAAAATATGTATGTAGTTTTTAGAGCAACAGAAGAGGAAAAATACTATAGTAAAAAAATTTTGGTTAAAAAACTTACCCACAGTGAGCCCTCTCACCAACCTCAGTTAGTGTTAGCATTTGAAAAACTCCAATAATTTTTCCCACTCATTATTTTTATCTGGTCATAATTATATGTAGTTAATAAATTTGGTCTAACCAATTAATACTTAATAAAAATCTTCTCATATTCACCTATAGTTTCTAAATATCTTTCTTGTTTATTTCTTTTAAGGGAAGATTTCACAATGTCCTTTATGTTACTTGAACACGGCCCAATGTGTGTTCACTATAACCTATAATAAACTTTTTAGCTCCAGGATTGCTTGTGGTGGTAGTTTATTTTTTTCCTGGGGATAGGGTGGACATGGGGATGTGACCATTTATGGAGGGACTGGTAGTTGCTAGAGAAAACAATGAGATCCAACTTCCTCAGCTTAGCTGGATCTACTGCTTAGCTTGTTGCTGAGGTGGATGCCATTTAAATAGATTTTTTTCCCCCTTCAACATCATAGTCCTTCATAGAAAAAAATGTAATGGCTGCACAATATCCTATCAAAAAGATATGTAATAGCTACTTCCTTCACTATTGAGTATTTTGGTTATTACACCATTTTTTAAGCTACTATAACAACACTATAAAATTTTGTGTGGGAGGGCAACTGATGCGTGCCTGTAACCCCAGCACTTTGGGAGGCTGAGACAGAAGGGCTGCAAGTTCCAGCCAAGCCTAAGGATTTTAGTGACTTAGGAAGACCCTGTCTCAGAAAACAAGGGCTTGGGATTTAGCTCAGTGGCATAAGTGCCTGGCTGGCAAGTGCAAGGTCTTGAGTTTGATTCCCTGTAACAAAAAAAAAAAAAAAAAAAAAAAAAATGCTGGTGACAAAGCTCAGTGTGGAGGACCAGGTTCAATCCCAAATGAGAAAAGAACAAAAAACCATGTTGTAGATAGATTCCTAGAAGAGGGCCATACAATTTAAGATTTCCTCCATATTAAGGTTGTCTACAGTAACATTACATCACTCTTACATAAATTTCCTATATGACTAATATGCCTCCTCTGCGCAGGTCTGCTTCCTCCCAGTGTCTTCCCAGAGATACCATGTGGGACCATGGAGTCAGTGGTTGGGAAAACGACCAGCACTGGGGCTTGGTGTAAGAACGTACTCTACATATGTATGCCACTTAGTCCCTTTCCCATGGAAGACAGGACTTCCACCAATCGTTAACCATTTTCAATTTCTACCTCAGCTACCCCTTTGGAAACTTGAAGTAAAGTGATGCTCGAAATGAAACCTGCCGCATGCAAGTCAGTGTTCTGGTTACACGCTAGCTGTTGTGTCTGGTTGAGGAGGTCCAGTCCAAACAACTTTCTGTAACAACTGTTCATGCGAAAGTACTCACCATGTGTAATGCTCTCTCCCTGATTAATCTGCGCAAACAGTGCTGAGCGGGAAGCAGAGTCATCAGAGCCTGAACTGGTGGCAACTGGAGGGGGAGGTGGACCCGGGGGAGGGGGAGGAGGACCTGATCCAGCAGAGGGTCCAGATGGCAGTCCACTCAGTTCTTTTGCCACAGGCCCCTGGAACAGTAAGTGGAGCCAACAGTCATCTCTCTCACCATCTATAGCCGTGGTGGTGAACCTATGGCATGTGTGCCGCTGTTTGTATCACTGAAAGCTCTAAGGGGTTTGCCATCACTGCTCTGTACCATTTCTAGTAGGGTCCTGTATGTGTCCAATGTACAGAGTTCTACCTGTAGCCCCAGAGACAATGAGTAAAGCTCCCTACCCATACTCAACTTGGCTTTATTTCTTCTCAGCCATTTGCAGAGATCCAACTCTTGGCTCTCAATCTTCACATTTTTCCTTTGTCCCCATTCCAGCTCTAAACCCGTATTTCCAAAAATCTACTTGACATTTTCCTTAACTTTTCTTAAGTTACCAATACCTCAGATTCAACAAGTTCAAAACTGATTTCATCATGTCCTGCCTGCTTGCCTACATGTATGGCCAACCTTGTCCCTATTTCAGTGAAAGACATTACCATTCCAGATTGTCTATTCAGTCTCCTTTGAGGCTTTTAACTCCTCTGACTTCATTAAGTCCATTACTTGCTGTAGCTTCGCAAATGCTTTCTACCAGCCTCTAGCACCAGGAGCACTTCCATTGTCTGAGCATGAGCCCTGCCCCTGCCCGATTTACACAGTAAAGCAAATCTGATCATTAGCAACATACTCAAACATGGAGTCCAAAAGTCTCAGTCTTGCCGGGGATTTAGCTCAGTGGCATAAGCGCCTGGCCTTGCAAGCATGCAGTCGTGAGTTCGATCCCCAGTACCAAAAAAAAAAAAAAAAAAGTCTCAGTCTCCCTTTCTTCTAGCCTTTCCTCCTAAAAAAAAAAAAAAATCGCTAACCATCTCCTCTTTGTAGAGCCAGAGATGACTAATCTCTACATTTACTTTATTAAGCTGTGCCCACCCTTCCAGTCTCACTGTAACTCATTCATCTGTTACTCCCCTTTAGCACCAATCACTGTCCTGATCCATGTTTGTTAAAACTGATTGGGATTCATATTCCCGCTTCTCTGACCCTTGCTTTCTTTACTCACTTCTTTTTCCCTTTTCTTTCTACCTTCAACTGTATTTCTTCCTATGCCTTGGTTCTAAAATCTAAGAAACCTGTAGAACCCATTCTGCAGAGACAAGGAGAGGAGGGCAAGCAGGAAGCACTCACTAACCGTTTTGCTCCAGGCCAGGCCGGTGGTGTGGAACTCCTTGATATAAACCTGCAGTTCTGTCCATATACTCAGGTAAGCTTTCACCCAGTCCACGTGCTTCTTATCCCTGGAAAAATTAAAGAACACATTACAGACAGAGTACAACAGTGACCCCAGAACTGTTCTGCTGTAGGCTCACATCTTCCTGCCTGTGGCATTTCTTAGGCTCTGTTCAATGGCAGCTTTTCTATCATCCCTGAGATTAAAACAAAAAACCTTATTCTATTACCCTAAGTAGACCAAACTCTATCACGACAGGGACACTGAATAAACTTCCTTTCATCTCTTATAGCAGGGTTTCTCAAGCTATTTTGTGTTTGTTTGTTTGTTTAAATGGTACTGACAGGCCTTTGCACTGAGCTACCTTCCAAGAACTCCTGCCCCTTGTTTTGTTTTGTTTTGTTTTGTTTTGTTTTGTTTTGTTCTGAGACAGGGTCTTTCCAGATAGTTTAGATTGGTCTTGAACTAACTATGCAGCCCAGGCTGGCCTTGAACTTACACTGATCCTCCTGACTCAGCTTCCTAAGTGCTGCGATTATACACATGCACCACCATATTGGCTCTCCCAGCCTTTTATTGTTTGAGACAAGATCTCACTAAATTGTTGTTTGGGTTCAAACTTGTGATCACCTCTCACAGAGCTGGATTTATAGGTGTGTGCCACCATGCCTGGCTCAAGCTATTTTTAGGAGCAAAATTGTTTTGTTAAAGTAGGTTCTGAGGCAGAACCTATTACATAAAACTAAGAAAAGCAAGCATTTTGTGCATGAAGTCATAACAGAGCTGACAGCTCTTAAGCATCACTATGGAAGTCAAAGACTCCAAGAAACCCAACTGCCTAATGAATCAGTGCTTTATGTCAAAATGTGTACTTTCCTCCTCAAATTAAAAACTTTCCTTTAGGAAGAAATGATGAACATTAAATTATATAAACAGCATATGGTTCTAGTTCTCTATGTATTAGGCAGACAATTTGAGGTTACCTAGTATGAGACCTACTTTTCTCAAACATAAAATGATGGGATAACTTCAAATATTGTGGTGCTTAACTCCAGGTTGCTAGAAGCATCAGAGAAGTACCTGGTGTTCTGGGACACATATCACACACAAATGAAGGTTTGTTTCCTTTTTTTTTTTTTCCTTTTTCTTTTCAGTTTTTCGAGACAGGGTCTCACTACGTAATTCAGGTTGAACTTACTATTATAGCCCAGGCTGGCCTCAAACTCATGGAAACCCTCCTGCCTCAGCCTCTCAAATCCTAGATTACAGACACATGCTACCATGCCCAGGTGAAGGCTTACTGGAGGGCGGGGCGCAGCAGGAGATTGATCTAGTGACTTTGCGCTTGCCAGGCAGGTGCTTATGCCGTTGAGCTAAATCCCCAGTCCCTGAAGGCTTACTTCTTCCACAGAGCCCTTACTCGACCAATGCTGGTTGACCAGTACTGGTGGAAAGGAACAGGCTCCATGGTTATACAGATAACTAACTGCTGCCTGCAGTTGCTCCAGCTCAAAATCAGCAATGGAGAAGTCAGTTAGGACTGGTATGTCTGTGGTTAGACATACAATGACTCCCCTAATCCCAACAGTGGCTAGGCAGCTTACCTTTCACTTTATCTGAATGCAAGAACAGCTGGGGTAATCTTCTAGTCAGTTCTACTGAACTTTTTTCCATGTCACCAGTGGGAAACTCAACAGTAGAACAAAATCTTGCTTGTATAAACAGGCAAACTAAAGGGCATTAGGCCACATTACCTCCCCCCAAACATTATAAGCCAGGAAGGATAAAGATTAAGAAAACTAAAAGGGCCTCTACCAACCACTAAAGAAAAAGAAGAAGTGGAAGCAGAAATATTTCCTGTTTGTGAATGCAGCTTCTGTGAGCCAATATCCACCAGGCTTTCTAGAAAGCTGTCCTGAGATCAGAGAACTAACAAAGAAGCCCAAAACCCGGAAGAGCTACTCCAAGGAAAATTAGCTAGGAAAGCATATATACTTACACATCTTTGTACTCCTTGAGGACTCTGTTTGTATAAAACATGGCAGCATCATTCATTTCTTTCACATAGGGGCCAGGTGCAGGAGCCTGAGAGAAAGATACAATTTGTGACTTAGCCTGTCCAATGCCATCTCCATCCCTCTATATCATCCCTTCCCCTGGAAGCTGCTGCTCACCATCGCCACCCAACCCAAGGCCTGGATGCTTTCACTGACAGCTGACAGGTGATTGAACAACTTGCTGCCTCGGTTTTTCTCCCGAAAGGTTATCACTTCTTGGATCTGCTCCGAGATGGGTGCCAATAAATCAGAAAGCTTATTCTAGGAAAAGAGGCAGAAAGATATTCTGGTTAGACTTTCCATAAAAGCTGTGAATGTTGGTCAGCTATGATCCTGAAGGCAAGAACTGTTTGTAGACTATCCAGTTATACCACAAAATGCTGTTGTTTCAGCCACTTGTCTCTTTTCTGCCCCACTAGTAGGATAATAGTGTATACCTATGCCTCTTTTTATGATGTTCTTATCTTTATCCATCTATCCAAATGCTTAATAAGGAAGAGTATACTCCATCTCCAGTCACACCAGCTTCCTACAACATTTACTGTCAACTAATTTTGGTACGTCTCTACACAGCAGCACAAACTATTTAATGAACCCATGTGAATATGCTTTCTCATTAATTCTTTAAAGGCAAGGGCTTTGTCTTAGTTCTCCTCTGTCATCATCATAGCCCTTAATGCATTGTTAGCCATGTAACAGCTGCTGAGCAGAGATCTGATGAAACAAATGTAATTAGAGGGCCTGGCCTTCAAGCAGGCAGCTCAGCAAAATAGATGACTCTTGTGTTAAGCTTTCCTCCAAAGTCTAGTGTCCTGCACATCTCAATCTTCAGGTCTTAGCATGAAAACAGTCTAACTAGGAATCTGCCAAGTTTTTTCCCTACGGGACCAGATAACATAGACATCTGCTGCAAAACAAAAACAAAAACAACAAACAAACAAAAAACCAAGCAAACAAAAACAACCAAAAAATCCTTTCATCTACAAAAATAGGTGGCAGATCATATTTGGCCTGCAGTCTGAGGTTTGTCAAGCCCTGGTCTAAAGCAAGAAAAATGTGTCTCAGCTGCTTGATTTGTTGCACAAAGTGTGAAATTAGAGAAAAGATTTAGATAAAACACTTTAACCATTCAGGACAGATTAAAACACTAAGTTTCAATACATTCAAATTACCCTGCATAATCTTTACATTGTTTTGGCATGCGCCAAGGATAGTTTTCAATACAACAATAGCAGAAAGGCTGCTTAATTACACTGCTATGCCCACCAAAGCCAAATATAAAAGAAACAAAGCTAGTATCTTGTATTTTGATTTTTTCATTTTGTTTTCATTTGTTTTTTGAGGCAAGGACTGTGTAATTTAGGCTGGCCTTGAACTTATGGTGATCCTTTTGCCTCAGCATCCCAAGTGTTGGGATTACAGGCATGCACCTATAAATGTTTTATTTTGAGAAAAATCTAAATTTTCTCTAGTTCAATTTTTCAACTCTCCACAGCATCAAATCTACATTAGGAGTAAGGAAGGCTTGACTCCTGACTTGCACCAAACCAAAACTAAACCCAACTGGTAGTAAACTTACACCGGCTGGCTGCTGGCACTGAGAAGCTATAGCCAGGAGAGCTCGCTCCAACTTCAGACCTGTATGGACCATCTCAGCCTGTGGGAGAGAAGAATCCGCTATCAGTGACACATTACAACTGGAGAGGTCCTGATAAGAATAACCTGAAACCTCCATCTCCGTGTATTCTGGTAGCATCCAGGCCCTTCATGTTGTTTTCCTTGTGTATTCCAGATTCCAGAGACCAATGCCACAATCACATATTCCACTGTTCCTGCTGGAACTAATCATGAATATGTAGCCAGAGTTGGAAAGGAAGATAATCAGGGCTAACCTCAAGTGAAGTCAGGCTGGCAGTTTCTATATGCAGTGTTTCTAACATGCTCTGAACATCCCTTTCATTTTTTATCACTAAAAAAACCCCCAAAACAAAAAAAACACAACTTTCCTCAAAAACTGGAGGAATGAGTACAGGCAAAGACTAAATTTATGTCTGAAATTCTCACTCAAAGTATTTACTTAAGGTAAAGCTATTTCTCAAATGCTGGGCCATGTACATAATTAAATAAATTCAGTGAGCCCATAACCAGCACTTTACTGAAAAAAGAATAAAATAAAAGTATGAATGCAGTGCACCAGTTTAAAGTTACTTCCAAATTTAAAAAAAAAAGCCAGATGTGGTAGCACACACCTGTAATCCCAGCACTCAGGACTAAGGCAAGAGGATTAGGAATTTAAAACCAGTCTGCATTAGATAGCAAGCTCAAGGCCAGCTTTAGCTGGATAGTAAAATCATGTCTCAAATGCCCTTCCCCTAAAGTGAAAAAAACCAAAAAACAAAAATAAGAGTACAGTATAGGTAGTAGAAGCACTATTTTGTAACTTTTTTTTTGGCACCAGGGATCAAACTCAGACCTCACACTTGTCAGGTGGGCACTGTGCCACTGAGCTATATATATCCCCAGCCTTGTTTTGTGAAACTTTTATCTCAGTTACAAATATGTTATTTCTTACTGAGGGTCAAGATCAATAGTTTGAGAAACATGCACTACAAGTACAATTAAAATACAAAAATTCAAAGACAATCTTCTATTTGCATTTGTATTTTTCAAAAATAAATACGATACATGTATAAAAATTTTACCAATGACTGTAGCACTGTATAAAGTAAAAATGCAAGTCCTCATGACCCTGGTCAAAGTCCCATCCCACTCCTTAGAGCTAAGATCAGAGAGCCAATAGTTAGCGTAGGAAAGGCTCGGGGTTTAAGTGAAGCAGATCCTAAACACGGTTAGCACTGACAAAGAATCATTCAGTGGACTAGCAGGAAAATTCTGGGTCCCAAAGAGAAAGGTAGAATGCACATGTGAATGGGTGGGGGTGGTAGCAGTGACAATGTGGGAAGCCCTACATGAAAGGAAGTGGATAAAGAGGAACTTGTCATGACCTACTTCCTACTCTTGCAGTGGGCTAAGTGTGAAAATAACTCACATTAGCATAACTAATAACTATCAAGCATAGTTTTATAAATGCCAAGTCATGACAATGACCCCTCTGAATAAGCCACTTTAGACTTTTTATATAACACACTGGGATTGGACTAGTGGCAAATTCTTCACCACAAAGATGAACAGAGCCATATAGTATCTGATGTACCAACCAAGTTTTCCTAAACTCACAAGGAATATATATAAAAGCAGGGGGCCTGGGCTGGGAATATAGCTCAGTGGTACAGCACCTTTGTGGCAAGTGCATTGTCCCGAGTTTGAGTCCCAGTACAAAAAAATAAATAAAAGCAGGGAGTCTAGAAAAAATAAATACTCATTCTGTGCCTGGATTGAGCTTTTCAACATAAGTAAAAAAAGAGCTAGGAGCCTGCCAAGAAACAAACAAACAAACAAACAACCCCCAAAGCACCCTGAGACAGGATCTCACTGTCATAGTTCAGGTTGGCCTTGAACTCACAGTGATGTTCCTGCCTTGGCCTTCTGAGTTCTGGCATTATAGGTAAGAGCCACCACACCTGGCTTTCCAAAGGAGCTTTCAGACCAACAATGAGTGGGAGCTACAGAAAGCCACTAGCAGTTAAAAGAGGAAAAAACACACAACATCCTTACATGTTTCTGCACATCTCCCCCGATCTCTTTACTGATCTTCAAGTACTCTGCCACAGGACCTGCAAGCAGTGAGTCAAACGCTTCCACATACGGAGCTGTTCCTGGTGAAGACAGATACATCAGGAAGTATCAGTCACTCACATCAGAATGGGTTTTTTTCTTTTTTTTTTTAAAGCGCAGTACTGGGGAGCGAACCCAGCCGGAATGTTTGAGCTATACCGCCAGCCCTTTTTATTTGAGACAGGTCTTGCTCAATTGCCCAGGCAAGACTCGAACTTCCGATCCTCCTGCCTCACCCTCCCAAAGCTCAGGGATTATAGGCATGTCCCACTGCACCTCACTAGAAGAATGTTCCTTTCAAGTGCACTGACATGTGAAAATGGGAAGACAAGATAATATAGCACACAAGATAACAGGAATGGGAGTCAGGAAACTCAGGTTCTAATACCACCAGTGTTAACTGGGTATGTAAACCTTTTCCTCTGAGTTTAATCTTCTCTACTATAAAATGAAAACAAATGACCCTCCAACATTCCTTTTAGTTCTAACCTTCTGTATTTCAATCAACCCTTGGGCAAAATGGCAGATTTGCCATCATTTGGAGATAGGCAATTTTAGTATCACTTGTCATTTGACTTCAACTGGAGTCATTCTGCTAAAGAAAGAACAGGAAGTATCACACAAGCAGGAAGCTCTTGTGTTAAAATAACTCAACCACAGGCCTCCCTGCACAAGTCACTTCCTCCCTTATCTGTTCATAGCAGTTAAGAATTTATAGGAGAAGGACTACTTAGACTAAATGTTTGAGGAAGTCAGCTCTAAAGAAAACCAATTGTTCTATAGAGATGAGGGCTGAGACAGGACACAAAGCATGAAGGCCCACTTCATGCTGGGCCATGGACTGCTTACCCTGTGAAGGATCAACTCCATACCCATTTCCTCGGCACGTGTCAGAGGGCCGGGACGCTGCCTCCAGGCGGCCCACTGCCCTCTCCAATCTTTCCACCAGATTTTGCATGTCGGCCATGATGAACCGCCTGCTGAAACAAATCAAATGTCACTTGTTATTTTAATGTTACACAGCACCTACACGGGGGTGAAGAGGATGTCAATTCCATGGGACACAATAATTTAATAATAAAATAAGATGGAAAAGTAGTCTAACAAATTTGCAAAATCATATAGCTCTCATCAGATTAAGTCTCCTCAAAACTATTCAGAAATAGAAGGCTGATACTCTTTAAAGATTTGAGTTCCAGTGACATTAAATGACTTTTTAATAGTCACACAGTTAGTTGTTAGAGAAGCCATTACTCAATTTTTCTGGCTCTAAGTTCAGTGTGTTTTTCCCCCATAACACCTTGCAGCCTACATGTAGAATGTGTCAATCAAGGTGAGCAGGATATTTACCCTAAGAGACATACTAACACCTATAAAACAAATAGAAAAAGTACTTAAGATGACATAAAGTTGCAGATAGAGTGGCATGGGGTTTCAGACAAGGGAAGAGTGTATCAGCTGGAAGGATCAGATAAAGATATCAGAAGAAGCTGCCATATGAGCCTGGCTTCAAATGAGGATGGGCTGGACCTGAACATGCAGTAACAAAGCCCAGACACAGCCCAAAGAGCTGGTTACAGATGTTTGACAAGCCCAGTCCTAACTCAGCTAAAGAAGCTGCATTCAGTGTCTAATAGAAAGTGTGCTCCTGGATAGGGATTAAGCACTTGCTAGGATCAGCAAGGTCCTGGGTTCAATCCCCAGCATTAAATACATACATACACACATATATACATACTACATACATACATAAAAAGCCAGCTCCAAAAGAGAAAAGACCGTATTGAATTTATTTCTTAGCATACTCTACCATTAGGATCACTACCTGGCAAGTAGTACATGTTCAACAAATATTTATACAGTTTATGAACCTGAAGCAGTATTCCAAAACTCCAGAGGGATGAGTTCTGAAAGGTGCCCATACCAGGTATGCCCAGAGGCCCTGGGTAGGTAGTAACCTGGCTCCAAAAGATTGGGTTTTTTGGGGTTTTTTTTAGGCAAGGTCTCACTATGCAGTTCAGGCTGGTGTTGAACTCATTATGTAGCCTAGGCTGGCCTTGAACTCATAGCAAGTGCTCCTGCCTCAGCCTCCCAAGTGCTGGGATTACAGGTGTGTGCCACCATACCTGGCTAAATTTTTTTTTAAGTATGAATTTTTAGCAACATTTTTCATAACTTAAGTATGTGGTGCTTAGGTGCTGACTTTGCGTAAAGGTATAGTACAAACTCCATCTCCTGGGCTCACTAGAGTCAGTGGAATTGAAACTCTTGTGTATCAGATGTTACAAGTAAAACACAGCTGATTACCAGTAGTAATGTAAACTACCTACACATGTGTGTGCCTATGAAGACCATCATTTATTCTTATTAGGCAGATATGTAAGTTTCCTTAATTTATATTCAGTCTAAGACAGTTCCTCTTTACTCAATGTGGCCCAGGCAATCCAAAATTTTGGACACTCCTGCATACAACTAAGTGTAAAATATTACAAATGCATTTCCACACAAAATACTTGAGACTATTAAGTGATCTTATGAAAATCTGTCAATGAAATTTCAATTAAAACCTTGACTTAGGTTTCACTTCATCAAAACATTAATTTAGATAACTAAAACTGAATGAACTCAACTCCCTTGAAGCTGCCTAAAATGATTGAAGCAATTATGATTTCCCCCTAAATGGCAACATACCAGAATATCCATATTTATACATTGTCCTCCCTGTAAAAGACATAAGTAGCTCATAAGACAATATAATCCTTGTCTACTTTTTTCTGTGTACAGGTGTGGTCTCTCTGGGCCCAGTCCTTGCCAGAAATTGTTGTTTACAAGAGTATGAAAGAAAACAAAAAATGAGCATGAGAACCAAATCAACTATTCTATTTCCTGGCCTAGAGAAGTGACAAGGCTCCAGATCTCAGTTCTACTTGCAAATGGAACTAGAAGCAGTCATGTACTCTTACGTTGTGACACCATCAACTGATATCCGAATTGCTGCCCTGTTGCATTTTGGGTACTGGCCAGAGGTAGACTGACAACCCATACTTTATAAATCCAGGGAAGAAGGCAAGAAATTCAATAAACTGTCATAACTACTCCCTAAAATAAACAGCACTCAGTTCTATTTTAATATGTTCCTTCAGACACAAAAGACTATAGATTAAGACCAGCACTAACACAGAGACACAGTATAGGGTTGCGAACATTCACCGATATGAAAAGGTTAATACTGCAGCTCTAGAGTATTTGGACCCCCTTCCTCCCTTATTTTGCTTGCTTACAAGTTTTCACTACTAAACAAACTGTATTTCTCCTGCCTCAGTTATGCAGAATGAAAAGCAGTAATACAGCGGCCCTTCTGAGTTAATCTCATTCTACCACTAACTAAATATAAAAGTACCTCATCTTCAGTGGGGTTAGAGTGAAGCTGGTATCAGTGAAGAATGTCCAGAACTGAAGGGACTGAAAGACACACCTTTTCTTACTCCCTATGCACACATTTACACGTACACACACACTCACTCTTCAGGTGGTCATATGCACCCCTCCAAAACCTTCCACTACTATTGCTGCAGTCTAACACCTAGCCCACTTGCTGGTGGTCCCAGACTAAATACTCACGAAGCAGTAGATTTAGGTCAGGTCATTCTTCTGGGATTCAAAATCTTAGATCCAGTTTCCATCTAACATCTTTACCTGGATGTCCTGAAGAGGCCTCAAACTGAAGCATCTAAAACACCACTCACGACTACTCTGTTCAGTTTTACTCCACTGCCTAAGTTTTCTGATTACTGGCTTCATGAGAGCTGTCTTCTAAGAAATCAGATAAATGTGGGTTTTGGATAATCACATTCATTGGCTCTGTGTCTACAAACAGTTATTGGTCTTTCTGAGCTTTAGTTTCCTTGTCTATATAATGGGGACAATGAAGTACAAAGTCCACAATAAGTAAAGAAATCCATGTAGATTTCTTGGCACGGTGATGGAAAATAAGAAAGATTACATCAACATTAATTAAATTATCTTCTCAGTCTCCATATCTAATGAGTCATCAAAACCCTGATGCCCTTTTCTTTTATTCTGATTTTAAAAAGTTAAAAGAAGTTAGGTCATCAAAACCTTGCCTAGATAACTGCAGTAATTTCCTAACTAGTTTCCCTTAATTTCAGTAATACAGCTTTTCTTCATCAATGCTCCATATTATAGCCAGAATGATCTATCTCAAATACAAATGTAATTAAGAATGCTTTACTTTATGCCAGCTGGTATTCCCCACAGCATTGAGGATAAAGTCCAAAGAAGAGTTTCCATATTCTAGTCTTGCTTTGCCTCCCCTAGCACTTGCTAGTTTTATCTTTTGCTACACCTTTTCCTCAGCATACTACCATATCCAGGACTTAATTTTCCTGAAACAGTCATGCTTTCTCTCACTTCTGACCCTTTACATGTTATCCACTCTGTTTGGTTGTTTTCCCTGTGATGTGGCCCCTCTGGAATTCCTATTGTCAGTAAAGTCTCAGCTAAGGTACAGCCTCCCCAAGAAGCACTTCCAGTATGTGCTTCCATGACACTATGCACTTATTTCCATCACAGCACAGTTTAAAGTTATTTACAGTCAATAGGGAATTAGCCACTCAAGGAATAATGATCAAAGAAGTATATTAAAAAGTACTGTCTGGCCAGATGTGGTGGCTCACACCTGTAGTCCCAGCACCGAGGAGGCTGAGACATGAGGACTGCTGTGAGTTTGAGGCCAGCCTGGGCAACAAAGTGAGTTCAAGGCCAGCTTTAAGTGCACAGAGAAACTCTGTCTCAAAAAGACAAGGAGAAGGAGAAGGAGAAGAAGGAGAAGGAGAAGGAGAAGGAAAAGGAAAAGAAAGAAAAAAAGAAGAAGGAGGAAGAAGAGGAGGAGGAGGAGGAGGAGGAGGAGGAGGAGGAGGAAGTATTGTCTGATAAACAGAACAGGATTTGGGGAAAAATAAAAATATTAGAGTCTATAGGGTTAGACTGAAAGCTGTTATTCATTTAGCTGTAAAACTAGGAGGCCACAAGGGAAATATTTGGTGTTTAATCAGATACTGAAACTAAGTAAAAATAATCTATTAACATACAAACATATTTAGGCAACCAAATGACCAACACTTGCATTAAGTGTGTAGAATATAAAAGAAGGGTTAGTTTCCTTACGCTTATGGGAATTTAAGCAGGAGAATCACTGTTTCCCAGGATTATGAGCAATTCTAGAAATCATAGTATGAAAACACCATAGTATGAAAACACCATCTCAAAGGCTGTAACAGTCCTTTGAGCATTTTGTTTTTGACAGGGTCTTGCTATGTAGTTTAGGCTGGCCTTGAACTCACTATGTAGTCCAGGCTAGATTCAAACTCAGGGTGATCCTCATACCTCACCCCCCCCCCCAGGTGCTGAGACTCCGATCAAACACCTTTGGTGATGGAGAACCTGCAACTTCTGAGACAGCCCATTCCATTCAGCCATCTCAAAGTATTAAAAAGTTCTTCCTTATATGGAACCAAATCTGCCTCCTGCCACTTCCACCCACTCATTTTGGTTCTGCCTCTGGAGGTCACATAAAACCAGTGTGAATTAAACAGAATAAGTACTAACTTTGTAGTAGTGATTGAAAATGCAGTAGCATTCAGAAAAGGGAGGCAGAGATGACTCTTGAGTTGCAAATATGGGGGGCTTAAAAGAATAGCGACATTATAGGTAAAAACATGTTCTATCAGGGCAAAATGAGGTCAGTTTGGGGCAGGTTGAGTTTGAAGAGAAGATGAAGTTTCCAAGTGAAAATGCCCAGTATTTAGAAATAAAATAAAGCCTAGGAAATGATCGAAACTGGAGATAGTAACTTGTTTGCAAGTTACTGACAAAAAATAGGCGGTCATGAGAATGGCTATTGCACAGAGTAAAAAGAAACTATGATGTTGATTCCCTAGCAATTTCTTTGGTGGTCTGAAACCAAGGAAGGAAAAACAAAACTGGCTGTTAAGATTCCTCCCAAAGTTGCTTCACTCTTGTCTTTCTAACAACTCAACCCAATTTCTTCACCTATTCAAAGAAGTCATTCAGAAGTTAATGAAACCAGTTTACTCCTGCAGTCCTTGTCAAATCTTAACAGGTGATGAAGCTGGTAGTAAAAATTTCTACCTAAGTAAGAAGCTGCTATGCTTAAAATGTTTTCTATTGTGTCCCACGTGGTTCACAGTCAGCGGTGGCTGAACCTGTCATTTGTAATTCCAGAACTCAGGAGACTAGCCTCAAGTTCATGTTTATTTGCAGTGTTGGCACTTTGCAATAAATACGGAAGTGTCTCGGTTCACAAACTTAATTCTTTCCATAATTCTGGTCACAAATCGAATTGGAGGAAAGCCCAGTCAAATTCAATGGTTAGGTTCAATGCTGACTTACAGGAAATAATGTTGTTAGTTTAAGTTTAGGTATAATGATCACATTCATTTCTGAGAATTTATATTTGTACATGATATATCTTGATTTTTTTTTGAACTTTGAATCAAATTCAACTGTTAGGTTAGCTTTAATGTTGATTCAGTTCTTGGCCAAATCAGTTTACAACCAGAAATATGGAAAGAATTAAGTTTGTGAACCAAGGTACCACTCTAAGTAGGTGTTGGGTTGCAGTTTGGCACTTGTTCTCTACAAGATTCACCATCATGGGCTGGGGATTTAGCTCAGTGGCTTAAGTGCTTGCCTGGTAAGCGCAAGGTCGTGAGTTCAATCTCCAGTACCAAAAAAAAAAAAAAAAAAAGATTCACCATCACTGTTCTAAATCATCACTTAACTAAAACTGAAAAGTCAGCCTGTACACCATAATAGCTCAACTGATCTTCTTTAAAATCTCTTGATCTTGATTCTGTAATCCTGTTCTTGAGATTTTATCCTAACAAAGTAAACCTTAATGCAGGCCAGTGATAGATATGAAGAGGCATTAAAGTATTTATTGTTACACTTTCTCTCTTCCTTTCCCTCTCAATATATCCTAGACTTCTAATTATGGGGAACAGCTAAATGTCCTGTGGAAAAAGACTTGAAGAGTACAAAATTTTACAATATTTGTGACATTAGGATGATGAGATCTTCAACAATTTCCTTCTTCCTTCTTTGATCTCATTATAACATACACGGCTGCGGGACGTTACTCAGCAGTAGAGCACCAGGCAGGGTGCAAGAGGTTCTGAACTCCATACCCATTACCCCCCCCAAAAAAAAACACAACAAAATTTTAACATAGAAGTAACAATCAATGACTGTTTCCACTTGGATATATCTTCTCAGCTACCACTAAACTATATATGTTAGTTCTCTAAACAATAAAGAAACTCATTAAGTTCTAACAGATCATAAAGCAAAATAAAAACATAGCTAATAGGAGATACTTACATGTTGGCTGGTTTAACCCAAACACCAAAGAGCAGGCACTACTCTGTCCCAGTATAAATGTCATCTAAATCTAACCCAAATCAGGAGCCATTGTTTCTTCCTAAGCATTTGGTTTCACTGATGAAACCACTGACATTTAGTGCCTGAGTCACTGCCACCTGAGGTTTAAGATGAAAGGATTATCTTCTAGGGAGGGAAGGAATCCGACCTAATATCAGTGTTTGTCTCCTGTTCCTTCCCTACACCAGTGCTCTACCTGAAACTACAGGGGTAAAGTGAGTAATTGTGTATAAACTTAAGTCAGACTTGAGAACCAGCTGTTTCAATGGTCTAGGCCCAGGAAACAGGTAACTTCGTGTGGCCATGGATTTCACACTTCCCTTAGTTCAAAGAATTATGAAGACCAATTGCAAGGGCGCATTCAGGAAGTTCTTTATACTCACATGGGCTTTATATTGTACAAGGCACAACTGCACTGACTGACTGGAGCCTGGATAGTTGTTGTAATAGCACAGCATTTTCTACTCTCATAATGTAAAGAGACTCAGGTATGCCATTTGTCCTTAGCCATGATTCAACTATAACTGAAGATGTGAAAAGATCTGTGATAGTTAGGTCTATAATTAACTTAAATATAGGAGTTTTATGGTCTCTGGGGGAAAAGCCTGAAAACAAAAACAAAAAAAACCTCACCTCAAACAAAAATAGTAAGCTTGTTCACATGTCAAGTATTTTCCAGCCAAATGGAAAAGTTTGACACATGTCTGATAATAGAAGGCAAACAAAGCTGCACTGTAGCAGAGGAGTAATTTTAGACCTTTGCTTGTTTTTATTATGTTTACATAATGGTATATCCAGAAGAAATAGTTTCACAGCAAATGTGGTAGCCACATTAATTCAAACAATGAAATGTCAACAAATTTATCAACTGAAGTAAGTATGAACACCAACTCTCAAGTATATACAATTTAAAAAGAATTGAGTCCCTGACCACTAAAATCAACCAAGATATATTCAGGCAGGATGAAAAAGAATAAAACCTACTTCCACATACATACACATATAGAGGGAAGAGAGAAATTTGCTAACTCATGCTGTCAACTAACACAAAGGTTGCATCTAATGCCAATCTGTGACACTAGATCCCACCTGAAATTAAGAAGGTAGGGAAAAGAGAGGCAAGTTCTTTGAGGATCACCCAGGAATTCCTTGAAGATGTAATAATCTCATGATGCCTCAATGGAAACAAATGATTCATTCACTGCTGGGTACTGACTGTTTATCATGTACTACACACTGTGTAAAGTATAGCTATGGAGATTGTCCTCAGATAATCAGGCTGAAGAGGTAAGTAGTTGTACCATCACAGCTATGATCTTTCTGATGCAGCTTCTCTTAACCAAGGGCAATTCTGTTTTCCAGGAGACATCTGGCAATTGTCTAAAGACATTTTTGAGCAGGACATAATGGTGCATGCCTATAATTTCAGCACTTGGGAGGCTGAGGCAGGAGGATCACCGAGTTTGCTGGGCCAATAAGCAAGTTCAAGGCCAGTCTGGACAACACAGTGAGGCTCTGCCTCAAAAAAATAAAAAAGACATTTGGTAGTCAAAATTGAAGAAATGCTACTAGCATGCAATGAATGAAGGCGACATATGGTGTTAAACATAAATCTTATAATGCACAGGGCAACCTTACAACAAAGAATTCTCCAGCCCAGACTGTGCCAAGGCTGAGAAACTGACTTAATGTAATAAAAATAAGGGAAATGAAAATGGTTTGAATAAATGCTAATCTAGAGCCAATCATGGTGGCAGGTGCCTGTAATCTCTGCATTTGGGAAGCTCAAGCAGGATTCCCCCAAATTCAAGACTAGCATGAACTACACAAGCAAAACTCAGTCTCAGAAAATAAAGAGGCAGGTATGGTGGCACACACCTGTAATCCCAGAATGTGGGGGACTAAGGAAGGAGGATCACCATGAGTTTAAGGCCAGCCTACATTACATAGCTGAGTTCAAGGTTGGTGTCAACTACATAGTGAGACCCTGTCTCTAAAATAAAATAAAATAAAATAAAATAAAATAAAATAAAATAAAATAAAAAACAAAATAAAATAAAATACTTTAAAGGGCTCGACGAGGTAGCACACATCTGTAATTACAGTACTTCGGAGGCTCATTGCAACTTCAAAGCCAGTCTGGGCTACGTAATGAGTTCAAGGCCAGCCCAAACTACACAGCAAAAAACCACACAAACAAAAACAAAAAATCAAAGAGAGTAAAATGCTAATCAAAATTAGAAAGTCAGTCTGTACCATTAAACGAAAATCAACTAAAAAGGGTCTGAGTAGAACTGCAGGTGTAGCTGAACAGCAGCTTACATTCATGAAGGCCTAAGGTTCAATCCTCAGCACTACAATAAGGAAAGAAGGAAAGGAAAAGAAAACAAAACAAAAGAACTAAATAAAAGACAAGGGTCTGATGGAGAATTGGGGGGGGGTCTTTTTTGAGGCAGGGTCATTATACGGTTCAAGGCTGACCTTGAACTCATTATGTAGCCCAGGCTGGCTTTGAACTCACAGTGAGCCTTCTGCCTCAGCCTCCTGAGTGCTGGGATTACAAGCATATGCCACCATGACCAGTTTTGATGGAGAATTTTTTTGTTGTGGTGGTTGGTTTTTTTTTTTTTTTTGGTACCGGGGATCAAATTCATGACCTTGTGCTTGCCAGGCAGGCGCTTATGCTGCTGAGCTAAACCTCTGGCCCATATGGTGGTTGTTTTTAATTTGTTGGACACAGGTCTCACTATGTTATATAGCCCAGGCAGGCCTCGAAAATCCTAGCTCAGCTTCCTAAGGCCAATTACAAACATGTATCACCACTCCAAGCTCAAGTATGCACAATTTTTAAGTTGGACAAAGGAGTTTAGATTTCATCCTTTGGTAATATGAAGCGAATGTAATAAGATGAAAATGGTTCACTGTAAAGAACCTTCAAAAGATTAGTCATAGCAGAGAAATTTAAAATAATAGGTATGGGGCTGGGGATTTAGCTCAGCAGCACAAGCACCTGCCTGACAAGCACAAGGTTGTGAGTTCAATCCCCAGTACTCCCCCTCTTCCCACCCCCAAAACCAAAAACAACAATAAAATAATAGGTATAGAAGCAAAGTTAGTAGTAACACTAATGATGACACTTCAAGGAAACAGGCACTAGGAATGGTTAAGTTCTAGTTTAAGTATCTTTTCCAATGTCAGCATTAAATTTCAAGCCAAAGGGCTTAACTTCCAATGATACTTTGCATTTGCTTGTTTAAACAAAATGAATGTTTTTGACTCACAATACTTCATAGAAAACCAAAAAGTGACCTATTTCTCTAGGTCTATTCCTTCCCACTTGACAAAAGTGAACTTCTAAAATACAAATCTCATCACATTTTCCTACACAAAACCATGCAGAGAACCTGTACAGCAAAGTAAAAGCCAAATGCCTTACAAGTCCTTCATATTTGACTCCTCATTTCCTCCAGTCTGCCACATACACTGGAATTCCAACTAGACTAACTAGTCATGGTGGTTCAGATGTCTAGGTCTCTGTGTTATTGTATCTGTGGTCCTCTTTGCCTGGAAATCCTCTTTCCAGACTCACTATATGGCTAAGTAAATCCTGGAAGATTCAGCCTTCCATTTCCTCCTGCAACTCTGGTTTAGGTACAGTACTTCCTAAGCTCTCATACCTCTGTACTCACAATAGTGCACATGGTAAGCCACCCGTTTTACCGGTCTGCTACTCACATACTGTAAGCTCTATGAGAACAAGAGTATTTTCCTTTCACAAGGACTAATAACTGCATGGTAAATGATGAATGTGTTGGGCTACCTAGTATTTACAATTAAAGAGCAATCCTTACAAAAACTGACAAGAGTTCTGACACTACCTCTAAAATGTTTGCATCTAAACCGGGTGTGGTGGTGCAAACCTGTGATCCCAGCACTCAACTGTAATCCCAGTACTCAGGAAGGCTGAAGCAGGAGGATCACTGTGAGTTTGAGGCCGGCCTGGCTACAAAGTGAACTCAAGGCCAGCCTGAACCCCACAGTGAGACCCTATCTCAAAAAGACAATAAGTAAATAAAAATAAAATGTTTGCATCTCTTTGCTGAACTTACTCTGCTCACTCTTCAAAACTTTTCTGAACCCCTTGTTACAGTTTCCTAACACCCTGTTCTTTACTAACACTCTTCACATTTATAATTACTTCTTGAATGTCTCTGCAAACACTATTAGCTGGTGAAGGCAGGATTTAGCTTGTTTAAAGCTGCATTGGCTGAACCTGGCAAAATGCTGGCACAGAATAAACACAATTTGTTATACACTTAATTTAATCCTGTGATTACAGCAGAACTCTCCACTATGTTATAAAAAAAGTTAAATAAGACATCTATGTACAGCCACAGATACTTTAGCCAGACCAAACCTGAGCCACTTGATTTCAGTTCAGGAAGTAGCCACCAGCACCAAAAAAGCTAGCTTAACTATTCTAAGAAATGCAGACTAGTAGTAGGGGAGATATCTGAATATAAATGCGAGACTTGTTGGCTTCTCTTTTTCACACCTCCCTGGCATTCTAAACAGGTGAATTTTAAAAAGTAAAACTAAAAAATTCCACGCAGCAGGTAGCCTTTAACTGCTCGGGTTAGACTACCCCAAGCTAGAGTGGTTACAAGGAAATGAACGTGGGAAGATCTGAGGCTGATAATCTAAGGAACTGGAATAATAATTTCGATTCTTTTCTACTCTCACTACAGGATCGTACAGCAGTCACTTCTCTGGATATGAATTTACCCATCCGTGCAATGGGAGTGAGGCAGCGTATATGAAGATTCTAAGGTCTCAGAGGCTCCTTTCAGTCAGGACGCCTTAGGAAACCGGCCTGCGCTCAGGCTAAAGGACGACGCTGCAAAACTGGATAGAAGGGCCTCCCCAGTACCTCCTGACTCTGCTGGTCACCCCCACCCCACCTCAGGAGACCGCGCCCAGAAGTCCAGGTCGGCCTGAGGGCCTCAGCTCCGGCTCCTCATCTGGGCTCACCACACGCGAGTAGGCCAGGAAGGCTATTAAAAACGCCAGGAGATGGTGGGTTCTAGAGGAGACCCCCATCCCTACTCAGCCGCGCCCCCTCACCTTAAAAGAGTTCTGCCTCTCCTCGGGACTGCGATCAACCGCTCTCCACTTCCGGCAAGAACCGCCCAGCAATCTTCGCGCGACCCACTTCCGGGACCTCACTGGGCGCGGCTCCCCCACCGGAAATGAGCCGACGGCAAACTCTCTAAACTAGACCCCCCCGAGTGGGGAGGAAGTCTGGCCCCCGGGTTCGTAACTCCGCCCTTATTCACAAGCCTTGGGAGAACTGGGCTAGCCCAGTGGGCGCTGGGGAAAGTGCCCCGCCTCAAGGCGAGAGGGACCCAGTGGGTGGGGATGAGGGTGTTTGGGGGGGTGTACGCGCGCGTCTGCGCGCGCGTGCACAGGCCGGACCACGCCCCTCCACACTGTAAGGAGCCGGAACCACCCCCTGAGGCCGGGGCCAATGAAGGGCCGAACTCATTGGCTAAACTCCTCCTCCGGGAAGGAAGATGGATGAGTGGCTGGTCCTTCTGTCAGTTTTGTGTCAATGGCAAAGGCCGGTTCCCTATCAGGATAGTTCGGACAGGGTCTTAGAAGGGCTATAGGGAGTTCCCGATGAGAAGGTGCCGGGCGGCCGTCAACTTTCTGTTGTTATCGAGGCCAAGATTTGCCTCTCTCTGGGCGTGTATACCTCGTTTTCCTCGCTTTTGATGTGGGGAGGCAACAGGTCTGGCCAGCGTTTCTAGAGGACCTGGAGTCAGTCTGGGCGTGGGGAGCGCGGCCAGCGATCGTGCAGTGGATCAGCCCTGGGTGTCTGGGCGTGCCCGCCCCACTCGGCTTCCTCAGCCCGAGGCTAGGAAGGTTGGGGAAAAACTGTACCCTCTTACCCCACTTCCTGTTTGCTTAGTGTTCTCTGTGACCATAGATGGTCAGGTCTGGGGCTTCGTACAAGCCTCCGCCCCCCTTTCTTACCCCCACACCCCCGCTTTAGAGTCCTTCCTCCCAGCGCTCAGGGCGTGGTCCCTGATAATAAGATAAGAGGGATTGAAGGAGATCTGGCCCCACTCCGTTAATATCTGGTATTGTGATATCTTCACCGAAGGGCTGTTGTGCCCAGCAGCAGCTAATCCAGTCCTGGCGCGGTTCCGCATGGTGGCTGTAGCCGGCAAGGGAGACTTTGCTTCTTTCCTTGCTCCTTTAGACCGGGGATCTCATCTTTGTTCCCTCAGGACTCGTTTGCCAACCACTCATTATCTTCCCACAATGATTTATTTCCAGAAAAATAGTTGTCGAGGTGCCACAATTCCCACCCCTTCAACTGAGGGACTTCGACATTTCCAGGTTCAAGTTGAATACAGGCGTTATATGCAAGAGTCAGTCATTCAGCAAATACAGTTCTTGCAATAATAGCTCCAATTTTCTGGGTGCTGACTACATGCCAGACCTGTGCTGAGCTATTCGAGCACATTTTCATTTAATAGCAACTCTGCAGCAGGTACCATTACATCCTCTGGTTTTCAAATTAGCCCAACAGCTTGCCAAGGTCACAAAGTAACTGTTGGAACTTTGAAGGGAATGCAACTGAGTGTAAACCTGGTGAATTTAATTATGCCCCATGATAGATCGTGCTAGATTCTTTTTGAGACTGAATGAGGGTAGCTATGGAGACGCCACACCCCAGTCCTGGTTTGAAGCCCTTACTAAGAGCCAGACATTGGACAACTTACTGGACTCTTCTCAATTTTATGACTCATTTGTTTAAAAGAAAGATAACAATATGACAAAGTATCGTACAAAAGTCATAGTATATTTAAATATTGACATTTAACAAAAAGTTATTTATACTTTGTCTCTGTATGTCCAAACTTTTTGTGGACATGACATCAAATGGTTAAATGTATGGAGGCTGAGGACAAATAAATAAAAGTCTTTCTTTCCTTCTGTTTTTGTTTGGTTTTTTGTTGTTGTTAATATGATCTTGGAGATTGAACCCGGGACCTTTGCCCTGAGCCACATCCCAAGTCCCATTTATTTTGAGACAGGGTCTCCATAAATCAGTAAATTACCAAGAATGTCTAGAACTTGCAATTCTCCTGCCTCACCCTCCAAAGTGCTATGGTTATTGGGTGTGCCATATGCTGGATTCCCTCATAATCTTTTGCTCTGCATTGAGCCCTTCTAAATTCTTTTCTGAAGTAGGAACATGAAATGTTCCTAGAGGAAGAGAAGAGGAAGAAACAGGAAAGATAATGAAGAAATAAAATTTCCTCATCTGTAAAATGGTGATGATAGCCAGGCATGGTGGCACGCACCTGTAATTCCAGCACTTAGGATGCTGAAACAGGAGGATTGCAGTGAATTAGACCAGCCTCAGCTATATAGTGAGTTCAAGGTCAGCCTTAACCACATAGCAAGATCCTACCCCCACAAAAAAATGGTAATGATAAGCCATGTGGTTGTGATGAAAGCCTAAGTGAGCTATGCAAATAACATAGATTGGATTCATTTGTGTCTTTCCACAGTGTCAGATATCATTGAATAACAATAATTGCACAAGCTACATCAATTTCAATCAGCCTTATCAGGGTCATTCCAGAGTCTATAGAGCAGACTGTCATAGGTTCTTTTATTCCTAATCTGTTTTGTTTTGTTTTGTTTTGAGAGGAGGTCTCATTATGTAGCCAAGGCTGACCTTGAGCTTGCAGCTATCCTCCTGCCTCAGACTCTTAAGTGCTGGAATTACAGGCATGTGCCATAACACCCAGCTTCTCTAATCTTAATTACTAATAACTATAATACTCAAGTCACACATCACGCTTTATGCAATATAATGACAGAATGGCTAAGAAAGGGTAGACAGTGGATGCAGAATCTGAAGAAGAAGAACTAAAAGTCAAAGCAGAGTCTACAAAGATGTAAAAAGTCACCACTGGTAGCTAAATAAGATTACAGACAAAGCAGAACTACTCCATGGAGATGAGGAGCTTGTTGAGAGCACAGAGTTAGTTCAAAGCCTGCATCAGGACAGCAGGCAGTTTGGACAGCATTGGGCAGGGCGATGGATGAACAATAAATGGATGTTGGGTTTTGTCAATGGCTTTTTCTGCATCTAATCATGTTATTTTTGTCCTTGATTTGATTTACATCATGTATTACATTTTATTGATATCTGTATGTTGAACCATCCTTGCATCCCTGTGATAAAGCCTACTAGGTCATGGTGTATGGACTTCATGATGATTTGCTATGTTGTTTGCCAGTATCTTGTTGAGGATTTTTGCATCTATGTTAATTAAAGAGGCTGACTAACAATTCTATTTTTTTGGTTGGGTCCTTTTCTGGTTTTGGAAGCAGGGTAATGCTAGCTTCCAGGAATAACTTTGGGAGTACTCCTCTTTCAGTTTCATTAAATATTTTAAGGAATATTTGCATTAGAACTTCCCTGAAGTAGTAAATTCATAGGGTCCTGGACTTTTCTTAGTAATTTCATTTATTTATTTTTCACTTCTGCTTCAATTTATTGCCTATTATTGGATTATTCAAGGTTTTATATCTGATTGCTTCAGTTTTGGTAATTCATTTATATCAAGGAATCTGTCTCTTTTGAATTCTCACATGTGTTGGAGTACAGGTTGTTGGAGTAGCTATTAATAATCTGGATTTTAGCAAGGTCCCTTGTGATTTTGTGTTTCTCAATTCTAATTTCATTGATTGTGGTTGTTTGATTCCTTCTTATGGTAAGAATGGCTAAGGGATTGTCTCTTGTTTATTCTTTCAAAACCCAGCTCTTCAATTCATTGATTCTTTTTTCCTCTTTTTTACTGGTACATTATATGTGTGTGTGTATATATATATATATATATATATATATAGTGATAATGTTCATCATAGGAAATTTGTGCTACTATGTGATACATATTGTTTTTTCTTTTTTCCCATTCCCCTCCCCTCTTCAACTCCTCTTCCTCTCCTTATTTACAAAAGCTTTGTTTCCATTATTTCTCTTCTATTATTTTTATTTCTTATCCCTTCCTTTGTTCATTCTCTCTCCCTTGTTCCCCTTCTCATTTGAACATTTTATTCTTATTTCACAATATCTATTACACATTTTGGTCCTTATTTATACTTTTGGTTTCTCATACCAGAGAAACAATATTGAAACACATGTCTGAATTATTTCATGTAAAGAGTATGGTCCTAAGGTCATCCATTTAGCTAGAAATGTT
Organism: Dolichotis patagonum; assembly: GCA_004027295.1. Lineage (NCBI taxonomy): Eukaryota > Metazoa > Chordata > Mammalia > Rodentia > Caviidae > Dolichotis > Dolichotis patagonum. Next base: position 6,475 of record PVJX010011325.1, on the reverse strand, counting down.
GCAAGTTTATCTTCTTCTTCTCCCTCCTCTTCTTCCTCTTCTTCTTTTTCCTCTTCTTCCTCTTCTTCTTTTTTGGTACCAAGGATTGAATTCACAACATTGCGCTTGCCAAGCAGGTGCTGTGCTACTGAGCTAAATCCCTGGCCTTCAAGTTTGTCTTCTTTATTACAGAATAGTACTCAATTGTATTAAAAAAAAATCCTACATGTTTCTTGCCCATTCATTGGTTAGTAGGCATTTGGGCTGTCTCTAAAGTTTAGCTATTACAAACTGTGCCACTATAAACATGGGTGTGTGTATATATCACTATGGTGTGCCATTTTTCATTCTTTGAAGAAGAAACCAAGAAGGGGAATAGCTAGGTCAAATGGAACCTCTACGTTTAGTTTTGTGAGCAATGTCCACATACTTTCCACAATGGTTGCACAAGTCTATACTCCTACCAACACTAGAGAAGGATTCCTTTTTCCTTACAGCCCCACCAGCATTTGTTGTTAGCTGATTTCTTTTCTTTCTTTTTTTTTTTAATTGGTACCAGACTGCATGCTTGCAAGGTAGGTGCTTATGCCGCTGAGCTAAATCCCCAGCCTGCAACCCCCTGATTTCTTGATAACAGCTGTTCTTTCTGGAGTAAGATGGAATTCCCTCATTGCTTTAATTTGCATCTCTCAAATGACCAGTGATGTTGAACGTTTTTTCATATACTTATTTGCCATTTTTACTTCTTTATTTGAGAAGTATCTATTCATTTCAGATGCCCATTTTTGGATTGGGTCTTTAAAGTTGGGTGGGGTCTGATTTTCTTTAAGTTCTTTATGTATTCTAGATATTAGTCTTTTGTATGAGGAACAGCTGGAAAAAATACTTCTTACATAATAAGCTGTCTATTCACTCTGTTGGTGGTTTCTTTTGTTGTGAAAAAGTTTTTTAATAAGATGAGATCCCAGTTGCTGGGTTTTTGTGATAGTGTCTGTGTGATTGGGGTTTTGTTTATAAAGTCTTTGCTTATGCCTATGTCTTCAAGAGTTCTACCAACTCTATATTCCAGAAGATTTAGTGTTTCTGTCTTAATATTTAGTTCTTTGATCGATTTCTACTTTAGTTTACTGCCTGGTGAAATATATGAGCTTAGAGCCAGCAGGGGCCTGAATTGAATCCTAGTCCCAGCGCGTGTGCAGGTTGAAACCCAGCACACAGGGAAGCCTTGGAATGTCGCTCCCAGGTGGTAAGACCACACCCTGTGGCTGAAGTCACAGAAAGTGGCACAGGAGTCCCCATGGGCCTAACTGGCCCACGCCCAGCAAACTCCAAGCGGCTAGTTGTTGCCTGCTGTCTTCCCTGGGAGTCAAAAGTAGGCCAGGTGATTCTCAGTGCACGGGGAAAGCCTTGAAACATCACTCAAAACCTGGAAATATAGGAAAATGACAAAACAAAAGAGCAAAATGCAATTTCAAACTTCCAGCCCAGCCCAAGCAAGCTTAGGAGACATGGACACAGAAGAAAATATAAGCCAAACACCTGAAATTATATCAACTGAAATAAAAAAAGAACTCAAGTCAGAAATAGTCTCCCAGGTAAAAGAAGAGATGATAAATATAATGAAAGAAATGCTGTACACATCTAAAGAAGACATAGTTAAAAATTAGATGAAAAAAATGCAAAAAAATGGAAACTCTGAATGAAGAATATAAGAAACAAACAATGCATGAAGCAGATTCAAAGAGATATACAAGAAATCAAAAATTCTGTCAAAAGTTGGCAAAACCACATCAATAAAAGTTAAGATAGAATTTCAGACCTTGAAGACAAGATTGCAACTAGTGAACAGGAAAGGAAAGATCTTTTTAAAATAACAAGGAAACAGGAAATAACAATTCAACAACTGCAAGATGATGCAAAGGAAAACAACATAAGATTGATATGTATAAATGAAAAGGAAGGTGACAACACAAACAATATCAAGAGACTATTCACAGAAGTAATAGCTGAAAATTTCCCAAACATGAGAATTGAAACTAACATACAGATCAGTGAAGCATATAGAACTCCAAATAACCATAACCAAAAGACAACTACACCCAGACATATAATAATCAACATCCCAGAAATCCAACATAAGAACAGAATATTAAAAGCTGCTAGAGAGAAGAGACAGATCACCTATAAAGGAAAGCCTATCAGAATCACAGCAGACTTCTAAACACAAACAATGAAGTCAAGAAAAGCATGGAGTAAAGTATTTCAGATCCTAAAGGGAAACTACTTCCAACCCAGACTGATGTACCCTGCAAAGCTCTCCTTCAGAATGGATGGAGAAATAAGATACTTCCATGACAAAGAACAGCTGAAGAACTTCATGACCACCAAACCAACCTTGCAAAGAATACTGAAAGACATTCTAGACAGACATAAAGAAACAAACATTAAGCAAGGCAAACAGAGTGGAAAGGTAAAAAATCAACAGCAGAAAGATAACATGTCAAAAGTAATCCAATATATATCAATTATAACCATTAATGTAAATGGCCTCAACTCACCAATTAAAAGAAACAGACTGGCAGCATGGATTAAGAAACAATATCCAACCATATGCTGTATACAGGAAACCCATCTAACCCAAAAGGAAGCTCATAGACTGAAAGTCAAAGGATGGAAAACAATACTCCATGCAACTGGATCTCCCCCCAAAAAGCAGGGGTAGCTATTCTGTTTGCAGACAATGTGAACTTCAAACCAAGAATGATCAAAAGGGATAAAGAAGGACACTCACTACATACTAATTAGGGGAAAACTTCAAGAGAAAGAGATAACAATCTTAAATATATATGCACCAAACTTGGGAGCACCCAGCTATACAAAACAAATATTAACAGAAATGAAAAATCAAATAAGAATAACACAATTATAACAGGAGAACTTAACACACCATTGACACAAAGGGACATATCAACTAGACAAAAAATCAGCAAAGAAATAACAGAACTGAATCACACTTGTGAACAAATGGACTTAGTAGACATATACAGAGTGATCCACCCAACAACATCAGAATATACCTTCTTCTCAGCAGCACACAGAACATTCTCTAAAATAGACTATATACTAGCCCACAGAACATGCTTAAGTAAATGCAAAAGAATTGAAATTATCCCATGCATGTTATCAGATCATAGTGCCATAAAACTAGAAATTAATGACAAAAGAAACTGCAAAAACCCCACAAACACATGGAAATTGAATAATACACTCCTGAGCAATCAGTAGGTCACAGAGGAAATTAAAGAAGAAATTAAACAATATTTGCAGGCAAACAAAAATACAAATACATCTTACTAGAGCCTGTGGGATGCAATGAAAGTAGTCCTCAGAGGGAAATTTATTGCAGTGAACTACCACATCAGGAAAACAGAATGAACACAAATAAACAACCTGATGCTACACCTCAAACATCTAGAAAAAGAAGAGCAAGTCAAGACCAAAGCCAGAAGAAGGGAGGAAATTATAAAGGTCAGAGCAGAAATCAATGCAATAGAGACTAAGAAAACAATACAAAGAATCAATGAATCAAAAAGTTGGTTCTTTGAAAGAATAAACAAAATTGACAGGCCTTTAGCCAACCTTATTTTAAAAAGGAAAGAAAAAACTCAAATTCATGCAATAAGAAATGAAAATGGTGAAATCACTACAGACCCTGTGGAAATACAGAAGATCATCAATACCGATTTTGAAAACCTCTACTCTCATAAGATTGATAACACAGAAGAAATGGACAGATTCCTAGAAACATATGAATTACCAAAGCTGGGTCAAGGAGTTGTAAAACTGCTGAATAACCAATTTCAATTAATGAAATTGAAAATGTAATTAAATCCCTACAAACAAAGAAAAGCCCGGGACCAGATGGATTCACTGCGGAATTCTACAAGAAATTCAAAGATTTAATGATGACCTCAAACTCTTCAATGAAATTGAAAGGGAAACAATTCTCCCTCATTCCTGGAAGCAAACATTCCTCTAATACCAAAACCTGCGAAAGACCCAACCAAAAAAGAGAACTACAGGCCAATTTCCCTAATGAACATAGATGCAAAAATTCTCAATAAAATATTGGCAAACAGAATGCAGCAAATCATCAAGAAGATTATGCACCATGACCAAGTGGGATTCATCCCAGGCATGCAGTTATGGTTCAACATACACAAATCAATAAATGTAATTCACCATATCAATAGAGCCAAAAAAAAGAACCATGTGATCATTTCTATAGATGCAGAAAAAGCTTTTGATAAGGTCCAACACTTATTCATGATAAAAACCTTACAGAAAATTGGAATAGATGGTCTTTGCCTCAATATGATAAGAGCCATCTATGACAACCCAACAGCCAGCATCATATTAAACAGCCAAAAACTGAAATCCTTTACCCTAAAATCAGGAACAAGACAAGGATGTCCATTATCACCACTCCAATACAGTGCTGAAAGTACTAGCCAGAGCAATTAGATAAGAGAGAGAAATAAAAGGAGTAATGACAGGAAAAGAAAAATTTTCATTATTTACAGATGACATGATACGCTACATAGAAGACCCCCAAAACTCCATTGAAAGACTCCTAGGTATAATAAATAAATTCAGTAACGTAGCTGGATACAAAGTCAACACTCAGAAATCAATAGCATTCCTATACACTAACAACAAAACCACTGAGAGAGAAATAAAGGAAGCCACATTCTTTACAATAGCATCTAAGAAAATGAAATACTTAGGAATCAATCTAACAAAAGAAGCAAAATATCTATTCAGGGAAAATTATAATACCCTGAAAAAAGAAATCAAAGAGGACCTCAGAAAATGGAAAGACATCCCTTGTTGATGAATAGGAAGAACAAACATTGTGAAAATGGCCATTCTCCCAAAATTGTTATACAGATTTAATGCAACTCCAATCAAAATACCATTAGCATACTTCACAGATCTAGAGAAATCATTCCTAAAATTCATCTGGAACCAGAAGAGACCCAAAATAGCAAAGGGAATTCTAAGCAACAAAGGCAAGGCAGCAGGCATCACAATCCCTGACTTAAACTTATACGACAAAGCTACTGTAATAAAATCAGCATGGTACTGGAATAAAAACAGACCTGAAGATCAATGGAATCGATTAGAAGATACAACCACAAACTCAGGCAACCCTTATCTTTGATAAAGGGGCCAAACATGTCCACTGGAAGAAAGATAGTCTCTTCAAAAAATGGTGCTGGAAAAAATTGGCTCTCCATATGCCAAAGACTAAAACTAGATCCATGCCTATGACCATGTACTAAACTAAAGTCTAAATGGATCAAAGATCTAAATATTAAAACAGAAATGCTAAATCTATTGGAAGACAAAGTAGGTAAATATCTTGAAGACCTATGGGTAGGTAGAGAATCCATGAACAAGAATCAAACTGCACGGGAAATACTTCCCAGAATCAATAACTGGGATCACATCTTATTAAAGAATTTATGCATGTCAAAGGAAATCTCCTGCATAGTGAAAAGAAAACCCACAAATTGGGAAAAAAATCTTACTCAACTCTCCCTCAGACAAAGGACTTCTGTCTAGAACATATAAGAATTTTAAAAAATCAGACCCCTGAAATTCAAAGACCCAATCCAAAAATGGGCATCTGAGATGAATACACAGCTCTCAGATGAAGACATACAAATGGCAAATAAATACATGAAAAAATGTTCATCATCATTAGTCATTAGAGAAATGAAAATTCAAACCACAACTGAGATTCCATTTCATTCCAGAAAGAATGGCCAGGATAGCGGTCCTGAAGCAAGGCCAGCAGATCGATGTAGCTGCTGGTTTCAAACAGGAGCCTAAAGAGAATTCTTTCTGTGGTCTGTTGGCCATTTCAGAACTTTGGAAATGGAATGGTCAATTCATCAGAAAGAAATAGCAGGTGAGTATGGCGGACTTTAGGGGGCCTTCAGGGGAGAGACCCTGGCACCTGGGGACCTGCACCATGTGGGTGACTTGGGGTGCTGGGAGAACAAGGAGTCCTCTCCTCTCTGGGGGGTGACTGAGAGTGTGGCCAACTTTCAGCAGCCCAAAGGAGAGAGACCCTGGCACGTTGGGACCTGCACAGTGCGATTGACTCGGGGTGCTGGGAGAACAAGGAACTCCCCCTCTCTGGGGGCAGCTGAGAGTGTGGCAGACTTTCCGCGGTCTGAAGGAGAGAGACCCTGGCGCATTGGGACTACACCGTGTGGTTAACTTGGGGTGCTGGGAAAACAAGGAACTCTTCCCGTCTCTGGGGGGCGACTGTGATCCTGCCTGCGTGTGGGCTGAGAATGAGACATCTCATGTCATCCTGTCCCCCATCCCCTGCCCCTCCTCCCCCTCCCCCCTGCCTAGCAAGTGGGAGCCAGTGAACTACACATCTTTTGAAAAGATTGGCTATGTTACTTAGTATGAGCTC
>PVJX010011324.1:0-53925 GCA_004027295.1 Dolichotis patagonum | reverse complement strand
AAAAAGCCAGGTGTGGCGGCACACTCCTGTAATTCCATTACAGGAAGCTGAGCTAGTCAGAAATATTAGGCAGTCGGACAGGGCTAGGTCCTCGAAGAAGCCGGCACAGAGGACCAGATGTCTGGTAATCTTGGAGGAGACACACACCTCTTGCTGTGGGCCAGATCTCAAGACAGAAGGCAAAACAAATGCAATCACACCCTTAACTATAATCCTTATGGATTAAGTATGGATCACTTTGAGAAACCAGGAGTCACCATCCCAACCCTCTATAGGAAGAGTCACTGATGTATAAAGAAGGCTCGCTTGCTACGTGACTTGCTTCCCCATTCATCCCTGATTTTACCTGAACAATTAAACTTCCTCATTGACCATAGCTCTGTCCCACCTCATGCCATCCACCTCGTGAGTTCCCAGTTTTCTCCACTTTAGACCCACCTCACCTCATAACTACAAAAATCCCAAGAAAATACAAAACCTTTGGCAACCCATTCTGGACCCCTTCTCTCTCTCAAACAGAAGCTTTCTTTTTCTCAGTAAGTATTTCTGCTCTTAACCTCTGTTGTTCCTAAAATTCACCCTTCAATTTTAGAGAACACGAACTTATTCAGGACATATAGTAGGTTGGCAGTTTTGTTCCCCCTAAATCAATCCCACTTGGGAGGCTGAGGCAGGAGAACTGTTTGCAAGTTTGAGACCAGCCTGGGCTACAAAGTGAGCCCAAGGTCAGCCTGAACTGCATAGCCAGAAAGAAAAAAAAATTAAAGCTGAAATTTAAAGCTGAGGGTGGTGGCATACACCTGTAATCCTAGTATAGATAGTGACTTTAGTAGAAATAGTATAGACAATCAGAGGTCTGAGCTTTGAGAGGTCAAGGTGGGAAGACAACCGTGACTGGAGGCATATTTACTAAAGGGCAGATTTCAGGAAAAAGAGGAACTACTCAGCCATATACTTCCCCTAGGGAAGAACAACAGTGACTGATACTTTAAACAGACGTCAATCACCTTAGGAGAGAGGACCAAACCTCCTTAAAACCTACCCCTCCCAGCAAGGTCCTTGTCTATCCCACACACACTTGTTATGTAACTTGTTTTCCCATTTGATCTCCATTTAATCAGTATTACTCAATCAACCATACTTGTTGTAATCCTATTGGTTGAACAGTTTTGGCCCACCTTACATCCATCCTATGATTTTCCATTGGATCATTACTACCTAGGTGACTATCCTTGTAACCTTACTGATTATGGTTCTGTTCCACTTTGTGGCTTTGCTCAATAAACACCCTTGAGGAGCGGGGTTGGTGGGTAATCTGCTTCCTGGGCCACCTCCTGTCCCTCTTACAGGCGTTCCCCTCAATAAGCTGCTCCTACTCTTAACTTCCACTGTTCATAGAATTCTTTGCTCAATTTTAGGGAACAGGAACTTGGCATTTTGGACATCTAGCAGGTTTGAGAACTGTATTTTTCCCTATACTACTAGCAGTCAGAAAGGTGGGGCAGGAGAATCCAAAGTTCAGAGTCAGTCTGCTACATAAGATCCTGTCTTAGCCAGGCATGTGACATACTCTCAGCATTCAAGGGGCTGAGGAAAGAGGATCACTGCAAATTCAAGGCCAGCCTGGGTTACCTAGTGAGATCCTGTCTCCAAAAATAAATTTCTTCATTTAAGCTAACGTTTCAATTTATATACAGCCTTTATGTAAAGTATTTTCAAAATCTGAAAAACAATCACTTCCATGATTACTCAAAAAATATTTCTTTAATAACTGTTACTAAGCTTTAGTCACATTTCAGGCCCAAAAACTGAGGCTACTGCAGCTGCTGTCAAACTTACTTTCTAGGGAAGGAAGACAAGCCAACAAACATGTAAACAACTAAACTCAATAAAAACTCAAAATACTGATTAGTATGTGGAGAGTTAACAATGTTGTAAGATGAACAGGGTACTTCTGACTCGATAGTGGTAAGAATGTATCATTTAAACAGATACCTGAGCTGGGTGTGGTGGCACATGCCTGTAATCCCAGCACTCAAGGAGGGAGTTCCAGGCCTCACCTGGGGTGTGAATTCAAAACTACCCTGAGCTATATATATAGGGAGACTGTCTCAGAAATAGACACCTGTGTAGATACAACACAGCAATTCAAACAGGTGAGATGTGTGGCGTGGTGGTGCTGGTTTGAAATCCTAGTACACTGGAGGGGAAGGCAGGAGGATCACCAACAGTTTGAGGCCACCCTAAACTATACACCAAGACCCGGCCTCAAAAACAAAAATACCGAGAGGTAGGGAAAGCTCTATAGCCACATTTTCAAGAGATATAAATTTCTGTTCTTCAGAGGAATTATTTTTCTGCCACACAATCTGCACACTTTAATGCAAACTAGAGACAAATTTAGGAATCTGACAGCTCCAGAGGCTAACCAACAACTTGGTATTTTTGCCCTGCTGGTTCAGAGGATTTCCTACAGCCAAGAAGACTGATAAAACACACAACCATCAGAAACAGTCTCCACTTAATCTCTTCAACTTTACATTTCTGAAACAAAATCCACCTACATCAAAGACATCCTGAAGCTCTGAAGTGACAGGTGCAAAAATCTCTAACGTAGGCTGTAAATAAGAAGGGCCTATTGCAAACCCAATTTTTATAGGAAATTTATACCTGACACCTCTTCTCAAAGAAAATCTGAGGCATCTTTGAATAAAATGCAGTAAGGTGCAATAAATAAATAATTAAGAGCCATGTATACATTTATATCTAATATACATACCAATTATTTTACTCTTCAAATCAGGATAAAAGGAAAAGTAAGAGGATGAAGTTGTATAGATTTAATAAACAGAAATGCAGGTAAATAGAAACTAAGTACCCAGAAATGCACAGTTACTAACTGTGGCTCAATCCGAAATCAATCTTTTTAAACTACCTGGTTTAAACTTAGCTAAGCAATAGTTAGTGAAATGGGCAAGTCACTCATTTTGGCCCTGGAGCTATTAATAAAAATTAAATTAAGAGTCTCAACTCTGAAGACTGCATTTATTTTTTTGTTAGTCTCTGTCCTCATTAAAGATTTGAAAACAAGATACAGAAATAATTGTACAGCAATACAATAGTATCATAATACCACTGTATCATAAAAGTCTAAAAAAATTATCTGAGTCTACTAAGACCGTTACATTTGTCACTAGCATAGAAAGAAAATGGACAAGCAAGCAGCTACTCATAGGCTTACTCTCTTTGCCATAACCAGGTAAAGATCTTGTTTGGCCAGCTTGCATTTAAACTCCTCCTTCTTCCTGAAATTTCAAAGGACTTTTCTATTAGGTTATGTTGTCACAGAACAAGCAATTTCAGCCAAGTGTGGTGGCACATGCCTGTAATCCCAGCACTCAGGAGATTGAGGCAGGAGGATCTTTCCAAGTTCAAAACCTGTCTAGGCTACAAAGTGAACTCAAGGCCAGCCTGAGCTGCACAGTGAGACCCTGTCTCAAAAAGACAAAAAACAAAACAAAAAGCCAACTTTGAGAGCTGTATATATATATATATATATATATATATATTTTTTTTTTTTTTTTTAAGCTCTACATTCTTGGAGGGGGAAACTGCTCAATAAATTGAACACAAATGCCAACTTGTCTTTTTATATTTTCTTTGTGGGAGACAATGATTCCTGACAATGAAAAGTTCAAATCCAGCTCAATCACTTAGAGGTGTGACAGGTTCTGTACCATGATAAGGCCTGACTTCTCAAAAACAGTATATTCAGACTTCACTGTACGATTCAAATGAGATCCATACTAGGCTCTCAAACATTTTAAATTAATAAATGAGTTTAGGCAATCACCAGTTCTCAAGCAGGCATGTGTTAATGTCCACAGATATTCCTGGTGGCATCTACTGGGTAAAAGCCAGGAATGGTACTGAACACCCTAGGATGCACAGGACAGCTCCCTACAACAAAGAATTATCTTATCCAAGGTAGCAACAGTGCTCAGAAACTCTGATAATGTATTACCTGACACAGGGCAAATGCCCAATGATAGTTACTGTAATTTGATCTCTTTCCACTAAAATTCCCAAACTTTTGACACGTCTTTGATATGAGGGGCCACATACTGTGCTAAGTCAATATACTGGGTTGAAACCTTCCGGTTGGCTGACATGCCAAGAGGCTGTATCAATGACAAGATTTTATAAACCTCAGTCTCCAAAAGATATACTCTGGGCCCAGAAAGCCAGTACACCTGAAATTTAAATTTTGTATCTGGCTGGGCATGGTAGGCCTGTAATCTCAGTACTCCTGAAGCTGAAGCAGGAGGACTGCTGTCTGAAGTCAGCCTGAAGTACACAGGAAGATCCTGTCTCAAAAAACCAAAATAAATAAATAAATAAATAAATAAATAAATAAATAAAATTTCCTTTAAAAAGGCACATTAACTGTCATTCTTCCAGCCCACTGTGCTCACTAGTCAGGGCTTTTTTCCAGTTCTGGGAGGAAAAAAACCAAACTCACCTAACCTCCTGACCTTTATTCCCTCTACCTGGGTCACTCCTCCCCCCAGAACTTCCCAGTGCTAGCCCCCTTCTATCCTGGGGTGAGCTTCAAATTTCACTTCCTTGGGAAGGCCTTTTAGTCCCACCCTCATCCTTTCATTTCCATATGTTTTACTAAAGCCTTTTAAAATGTTTACTGCCGGCCCACCCCGGGAGCACCCACTGGAGCGCACAGGCTTAGTCTATTGATTTAACGAGTGTTGGGCACATAATGAGTGCTGATAAATAATCATTTGATCAATGAATGCCTCGACTCCCAAAGGAGCCTGGAATCTCAAACATTTGTGGATCACTACATTGAAGTAGAAGGGGAATGAAATAAAGGAAAACGAGGGTGCCACAGCCGGGCAGAAGTGACAGACACAACTCGAGATCCCAACAGCTCAAAAGCAGAGCCCGCCACCCTCTGTCCCAAATCGGGGAGAAGGGGAACCAGCGGCACCAGGGAACCTCGCCATATGGTGCCATGCTAGCCGGGAACGGGAAGTGGGAGGCCGTGGCCGCAGGCCTGGGGAGGGTCAACCCGGTCGCTCCTGGCAAGGGCTGACCCGACCCCGAAGCTTGGAGCCCGCCAGGAGTCGCCGCCTGGGCGGAGAGCTCAGGGCTCAACCCGGGGTCCCAGCCACCTCACCTGCAGGTGAACTTGAGGGCGAGAAGCAGCGCGCATCCGAGCGCCACTGCTCCGCAGAGCAGCTCTGGCCGCCGGCGCGCCATGAAGGAGGCGCAGCGCAGCCAGCGGCGGAGCCGGCCCGCCGAGGACTCTCCGGCCGGGGCCGGGGTGAAGGAGCCGGAGCCCGCCGGGCCGCCGCCACCGCCACCGCCACCCTCGTCCTCGGCGTCGTCGCTGCTGCTGTTGCCGCCGCCGCGGCCTCCGCATTCCGACATTACATGCTCCCCGCCGCCGGCTTTATACCGCTGCCGCTGCCGCTGCCTCGGGCCCGGGGGCCCGGCCAGGACCGTCGCTCCCCAATCCCAGAGCCCGCCGCGCCCGCTAACCCGCACCCTCCACGTCAGCCGCGTCGCCGCGGTGTCCCGCCCCCCCACCATGATGTGTGCGCAGACGCCAACTCCGCCGGGCGGTCACGGCCCGGACAAGCCACGCCCCCGCACACATAGATTCAGTACGCACGCTCGCGATGCGTGCTGCCGCGTCATCATCCTACAGGTCCCGCCTCCGGAATCTGCGCAGGCGCCGCCCTTGATCTCAGGAAACGGGAGATTCTGAGATTTTTCCAGAGTACACGAGTACTGTTTGGAGGTTAGGTTGGCTAGATGTTTTTTTAGGCGTTATGATTTATAATGGAAGTCGGGTTCATTGCTCTCACTACATATTTTAGAGCACTAGGTGTTACTTTTCGAAAGGAAGAATTTTTTTAAAAAGTGCAGAGGCGAGAAGGGAAGACCCAGGAGTGACACCGGACAAATTTCAGCCTTCACTCCTCGGCTTGCACATCTGTAATAGGGCGATAGTACCTCTACAGCCCTCCGAATTAAATGAGGCGATCATGTAACTTTTCGAGTCCATAATAAGCGCTCCATAAATCTTACTGTTGTGACTGTCTCATTTCATGACGGCACTATGATCATGGGTCTCTTTTGCTGCACTTGCTTCCTTTGCTGAAGGGAAAACCAAGGCCTGGAGAAGTCACTTGACCAAAGTTGCAAAAGGTAGTAGCTGAGAAATCAGACTCAAAGGCTGGCCATCCTGAGAAGTCACTCCAGCAGCCCACTCTGTAGCCCCACGGTCTCAATTGCTGTTTTTCTACATGTGAAAGTGTAGTCACTCTTTAGGAAGTTAGGGATGTTAGTCAAGCCGGTCTCCTGGGGGTATTGTAGGAAGGCTGTTTTCTAAAGGGTGTTTTGAGGGCCAGTTCTACAAAATACGTGCAGTACTACACTGAACCTAGAACTGCCTTTGCACTGAGGTACATCCCCAGTCCTATTTCAAGTTTTCATTTTGAAACAAGGTATTGCTAAATTGGCTGGGCTAGACCTAAACTTGCCATCCTCATGCCTCAGCTTGCCAGTTAGATTACAGACATGCACCATCACATCCAGCTCTGTTCATTTCATGTTAAAGCTTCTAAGCATTTACTTACAAAGTAGTGCATGCCTAGCATGGTCCAAGGTAGCAGATAATGTAGGAGGGAAGCCTAGCACTCAGACTCATGACCCCAGCATGGGCTTTTAAAGATTGGCACTCATTCCTTGCAGTAGATATTCACAAGAAGCCTGGATTCTCATCTCCCTAATCCACTACAGGGTTTATAGCCTGCACCAACTGCTTGGGTAATATGTTCTCCATCAGTTTTTCAGCTGATTCAGGTCCCTGAAACTAAGTCAAAAGAACATCAGGGACTCTATGCAGAGTCCTTACTGGGTACACAGCCCCAGGAAGTGTGAGGATGAAGGAGAATACCCTACCAGTTACAGTGCTCCTATGAGACTTCTGTGAGTAGGAAGGACTCACCTCTAACTTCTACAATTTAGAAGATGGGGCAGCTCACAACAGCTGGCTAAGCTGTAGAGATGTAAAGCTTGCAAATGTGCATCTCCATATATGCAAAAAGTAAAAACAATGAAAATGTCTATCAGCTGATGAATGGACAAACAGAATGTGATCTCTCCAGACAATGGAGCGTTATTCAGCCATAAAAACCAATGACATGGGCTAGAGATGTAGCTCAGTAGCACAGTGCCTGTCTGGCAAGCACAAGGCCCTGAGCTCAATTCCTGGTACAAAAAAAAAAAAAAAAAAAAAAACCGACAACAACAACAAAAAACCCCGACATACTGATATATACTAAGACACTTTCAAATACTATGCCAAGGGAAAGACTAAACCTCCAAACAGTACACTAAAGAAGCAGGTCATAAAAGGACACATTGTATGATTCTACTTACTGTGCAGGAGAATCCACAGAAACAAACTAATGGGTGTCTATAGTTTGAGAGGCAGGGCAGTGGATAGATTTGGGGAATGGTGGGTTAAGGGGTTCTTAGAAAATGAAAATATTCTGAAGTTGATTATGATAAGTGTAACCCAGCATTGTGAATATAGTAAAAACCACTGAACTGTACATGTAAGAATGGTGGTTTAGCCAGTTGTGGTGGCACTCACCTGTAATCCCAGTACCTGGGCGGCTGAAAGTGGAGGATCACAAATTCAAGGCCAGCCTAGAGTATGTAGCAAGACTTTGATTCTCAAAACAAGTAGATGTTATATAAATTAAATCCCCAAAATAATTTTCCCAATGTAGGCATGGTGATGCACTTGGGAGGATGAGGCTGGAGGACTGCTGTGAGTTCAAGGTCAGCTTGGGGTACACAGTTTCAGGCTGGCCTGAACTATACAAGGGAGACATTGTATCAAAAAATTTTTTCCCAGAGACAACATGTCCAAATAGATACCCCAGTTATTCTTGTTTCCTGTATTAGCAATATGGGATTGGAGGGGTTGAGGATGTAGCTCATCAGGCACAGTACCTGCCTGGCAAGCATGAGGTGCTGAGTTCGATTTCTGGTACCAAAAAAAAAAAAAAGAAAAAATGTATCTCTAAATATGGGATTGGAGTTTAGCTGATTTTTTTTTCCCTTTCCTTTCCTTTCCTCTGTTCCCTCTCACCACCTTCTTTGCCCAATGAGCCACTCACTTGTAGGATATGGGTATAATCTCATAGAATAACTTTTACTTCCTAATGCTGAGATCAAGGCTGTAGCAGGCAGAGGTTAAATGCAAACTACAGCATGAAACTGGCTGATTTAAGCAGAAACACAATTTACTGAAAGGATGGTTCAGAGCACAAAGAATTGCTGAGAAGGTGGAAAGCCAAGGCACAGCAAATATAGAGGGAGTTTAGGGCAGGGGGATTCTTGGGTTGGGGTTGTCACATTATCTTCAGCTCAGTGGTAGACACTTACCTAGTACACATGGAAAAAAATAACTGGTCTTGAGGGCTTTTCCACATGTGAAAAAAAGGCTCTCCTAATCACTTCCAGGGATGCTTCTGTAGTTCTGCTATTGCTTCTCACATCTCAGTACCTGCAACATGCCAAGCATCCCACTCACCAGTAGCTGTCTTGAGGAAGTCACTCTGCCTGAAGGCTAAAGAGCTGCTACATCACAGCCCAGCAGATCAATCCTTTAAGTCCCTCAGATGACACTAATCACCACTCTTCCTAGCTTGCTGGTACTCTCTCTGCAGGCCTTCAGGGCTGCAGAGAGAGGCCAGTCCAGCCGTGTCTGTGTCTGGCAACTTGTCCCATCCCACCCAAACCTACAGTCATCTCTTTCAACCACAAAAGCCTGTCCAGGTTGTGGTTCCTTGGTGGATTCCCACAGCCCCTGGTGTTTTACTTCACCATTTTCTTCCCTGCTAATCTAACTCCTTTGAGTGAGATGGAGAGGAGCCCCTCAGGAGTTCCTGAGTCAGTCAATACAAGAAGCCTCTTATTTGGCCGAAGTTCAGAGGCAAGGCCAAAGTGAAAAGCTGCTTTCATGTTCCTCCAGTTTGCATTCAGTTGCTCACTGCTTAAGTGAAATTTCCTTTTATAAATCAAATTGTGATTTTAGCACCTAATTCCAACAATTCATGGAGAAAAGACCAAACCAAAAAGATGAAATACATCTATATATAAAATCTTTTATTACAGGCAATATTGGTCCAGATACTACACGATACCAACAGTACAAGTTTAATCTTTCAAAATCATCATTGAAACAGTGAAAGACCAAGAAATAAAATTTGAGTGAATTGATTATTTTTCAAAATATTCTCAATGCACATTATCTTCAGTTCCCTTATTATAGTGAAACATACAAATACAGAAAAATACCCCATTTAACGAATACTAGTGTTAAATGGTTATTTGGCTTAAAATCTCAGTTAAGAAAATCCTCTTTAGCAACCTACATACAGATAAGTAGCAAACTTTATTATATTAAATTCATTCCACTAAGTCATGTAAAAATTTTTATCCATCATGTATTCTGACCCCAGTACAAGTATTTACTGTCTTACCATCATGGTTCTTACTTGAAGGACCAACTCAAAGAGCTGCCATAGACATAACTTTATCCTCTTCCCAACACTTCATCCAAAAGTCTGTTCAACAGATGGCAACCAGGCAGCAGTCACTTCACCATCTGAGGCCAATGGCTCCAAGAGAGCTTAGCCAGACCCGCTAACCAGCCCATTTTCCTACCTACTGGGTGCTGCTCAGGAGGAACGATATACGCCAATACTAGCAGAAAGCCTGTAGCCCCTCTGCTATGTGCCTCAGAACACTTTCAATTTTCTGGTCAATGCTCTGATTGGGTTACATAAAAGCCAGCATATTAGTTTAAATCTTTAAACAAAAAACTATATTTTCCAAAGTCATTATCATTTGGGGCAATTAAGTGATCTTTTCGTGCTTTGCTGAGCTTCATTTTTAGGGCATTTCTTCTTTCTTCCCATTCGTGGAGCTCAGCATTTCCATGTGCAAATTTACAGCTGTTTCCTTCAGTGCAAATTCCATTCATATACCTGTGAGGAGATAGTGGCCTGGTAAAGTCACTTATAAAAACTATGCTGTAATTCTTTTTTTGTTTTTGGTTAATCAATTTTATTTTTTAGAAGTTTTTTATTGGCACTGGGAATCAAACTCATGACTTTATGCTTGCCAGGTAAGCATTATGCTGCTGAGCTATATTATTGAAATGGTGCAATTCTTCACTAGATTTGTGAATTGCATAAGAACTTTTATCTAAAAATCTTCTTTATCTTTTGGTGCTGGAGATTGAACTCAGGCCTCACAACTACTTAATATATCACCACATCACTGGGCCCAGTTAGGAATTTTTTTTTTTTAGCTATGTAGCTCAGGTTGGTTCTGAATTCCCTATGTAGCCCAGGCTGGCATTGAACTTGCAGTGATTCTCCTGCCTGAGCCTCCGAACTGCTGTGATTACAGGTGTGCACCACTATGCCCCATGGGAATTGTAAGCCTTTAAAAATGAGGATTTTCTAGGCATAACACTGATATGAATGAGCACTTTAAACTATTTAAATGTATTCATTGAGAAGTACTGACTGGGGCTGGGTGAAGTTCAGTGTAAAGCATTTGCCTAGTATGCATGGAGCCCTGGGTTTGATCTCCAAAACCGCCTGGTATAGAAAAAATTACCACCTGGTATGGAAAAAGAGACTGTAGTTATTATTAATGCAGGAGAGAGACATCAGAACTTATACTAAATAAAAAAGATTTTCAATGGTTTTAAGGATCCATGGCTCTAAATTTGGAGTGACATGTATTTATAAAATGAAGAGTAATTCCAAATTATCCAGTTTTCACTGGAATATTTTCTAAGAAAACAAGAGTGATATTTTAAGTTATCCATTTTCCTTTGATACGAGGTCTAGCTTTGCCCTTGAAAGCCATCTCAAATTGGATTTTGCGCAAAGGTTGTAGTAAACAGTTAAGCGAATCACAGTTGAGAATGAAAAGATCATGCAGGCAAAACTGAACGAACACACTTCTTTCCCTATTCAGTTACCTTAGGTCAAGCCAGTCTGAGAAGGCCAACGAGTCTTGTCATGTAACCCCAGAAGAGTAACGAGCTGCTCACTGAGCAACTGACCACCTTGAGGCAGCACCGAGATACTACAGTCTGTTAGGACCCACACCCACCAGAAAACACTACCACAACAGGTATCCTCTGTCCACTGAAATGGTGCTCATGAAAGTTATCAAAGATCAGCCATTTTCATGCAGAAAAACTGTACAAATTTACATACCTCTCACAAATACTAAAATATCCTGTTGGGAAGCGGTGTTGCCAGCAATACTGGTCGTCTTCGGTATGAAAAAACTTCTCCTTGTGCTTCTCAGAAGAGATGTGGCCCTGCCACTGCTTCTCACTATTACAGTTCTTCCCACACATCCAGCAGTGAAAATCTGCCTAAGGGTGGTGAAGACATGTGGCCCATCAGTGGTGGTGTCTGAGTGCCCTGTCACTGTTCAACCAGACTCTATTCTCAGGGAGCCAAGTAAGGACATAAAAGTGAAAAGTAAGATCAAGGGAAGGACCACAGTGTGGGGAAAAAAGCCAACACACAGAAAGCAGAGGAGGGGAATGAATCTGGCTAGGCACCCAGGAATTACCCAGCAAGTAGGCCACAGGAATTGGTGTCCAGACAAAAATGTTTATGGGGCAGGCAGAAAGCAGGTTCAACTGAGGACTCTGGGAATAATGAACTCCACAAGGAAAAAGGGGGAAGGTGTGAAAGACCAAGGTTGCTACTCTGGAAAGACAAGCAGCAGCTCCATGTGATGAACATGACCTGAACTCCAAAGATGGGCCAGGCTCCAGGGAAGCTGGTCCTGGACATGGGGGGCATTCCTGTAAACCCAGCTCTTGGGAGGCTGAGGCAAGAGGACTGCAGCAAGTTCCAGGCCAGTATGGACTACACAGTGAGTTCAAGACCAGCCTGGAACACACAGTGAGACCCTATCTCAAAACACCAACAATTAAAAAAAAAAAGCTGACCCTGCAAGAGACAGACCACCTCAGGAGGTGAGATTTAAATGCTATAGCAGATGCAAACTTTTTAGTGTTTGGGTAGCATATCTCAACTACCCCGGGTGGAAAGACGTACAACCAAGCCATACATAAGCCCTACGTATGTTCAATTGAGTCAAGATGGAGAGGTGCCACAAAACATACAAGAAACAAGTAGCACCATTTGACGCAGCAATTCCCCTTCTAGGGATCTTCCTGAAACAGTTAAAGACATCATATTACAGTGACACATGCATACCCATGTTTACAGCAGCACAGTTCACAATAGCTAAATCTTGGAAGTGGCCTACATGTTCATCAGCAGATGAATGGGTAAAGGAAATGTGTTATTGAAATACAACTCTGCCGTAAAGAAGGATAAACTTAAGCCACTGGTAGGATGTGCCTTGAAATAACAACATTAAGGGAAATAAAAAAAACACACAAGGTTAAATATCACATAGTTTCTCTAATATGAGAAACCCTGAATATAAATACAGAGCAAAATAAAAGGTAATAGAAAATTGGCAGATAGATCTTTTGCAAAAGGGAAAATGACTAAGGGAGAGGGCAGGAAAGAGAAGGGGAGGAGTTGAAAATGGAAGTAAGATGTGTTATGTACATGTACCAACTCCCCATGAGAAATGTAATCACTGTACTACAAATGTGTACTAATAAAAAACAGTCAAAAAAACAAAACACTAGACCAAAAGAAACATGGTGGAATGACACACACATTTATGTAAATTGAAAGAAAGCCTGGGGGGGGTGCATGCCTGTAATCCCAGCACTCAAAAGGCTGAGACAGGAAGACTGCCATGATGAGTCCAAGGCCAGGCTGGGCTATTTAAGTGAGTTCAAGGCCAGTCTGAGTTACGTAGCAAGACCTTGTCTCAAGAAACAAATAGCAAAAAGAATCCCCAGGAAGATCACAAATTTGAACTCATCCTGGGCAATTTAGCAACTTAGAAAGATGCTGTCTCAAAATAAAAAAAAAAAAGTTTTAAAAGGACTGGAGGTAGGGGCCAGACAGCACACACTTCTGAGTCCTTCTTATAGCCTACCATTCAGGTAAGTGTCACACACTCATTACATTTCACTCGCCATCATGACATCCCCACCTGGAGACTCTGCCCAGGGTCCCAGGCTGGTACAGAGGACCTAGGCCTTGGACTCACAGTTGGGAAAAAGGGTCAAGGCAAGGATGTTTGGCATGAGAAATGGAAGCTAATGGCAGACAACCACCCAAGAGAAAAGAGGATATCCCCAAGAAGAGTAGGCAGTGAGTGAGAGAGCCAGGATTTGGAGAATGGAAAAGGAAGCCTCTCACTGATGGCTCCAAGCAAAGGAAAGGAGACATGGCCACTTACAGTCACTTCGGCATAATCTGTTGGCATGTGAATTTGTTTTCCATTTTCCTTGTTTGCTTGACTGGCTATATCATCACTTTTTTCATTTTTTTGACTCTTTAGCCAAAGTTCATAAAATTGTTCCATATCTTGTACTAAAGAAAAATGAATTACTGTTAGCAGCAGTATCAAATTGCCATTGAACACAGGCATACTCATGCACACTTTCTGTATCAGGCAGAGTACATTTCAAACCAAATGTGAGAGGGATGAGGCATGGGGAGCCAGTCCAGTCAGGAAGTAGATTAAACGCATGTGGAAGAACCAATTTCAGGTCTGTTAGACATAAATATTAGCTTTTAGTAGTAATTAACTCCTCCCCATATTAGACACAACGGGTATTTAAACCTCAGAGGCTGGGTATATATAGCCCAGTGGCATAGTGCGAGGTTGTGAGTTTGATCCCTGGCACCAAAAAAAAAAAAACCAAAACCCCTCAGAAAACATCTGAAAGGAATTGCTAAAGAAGCCCTGCACTACCTTCCCATTACCCTAGGTTACACACTCACTGTCAGTGCCATGACCACACAAGGCTGCTCAAGTGACTTGGGGGGCTCAGAGCTGCTACTCTCCCCACTGTTCAATAAGAAAGGTAAGAAACGAACTACTTCTGGGTCAAGACTCAGATGTGATGGGAGCCCACCCATCAAGCCTCAACCCTAGGGAACCAATTATAGCAATACCAGTAGGACTAGTTTCTGGGCAGTGGCTGCCAGTTGCTTCCTATGGTGAAAGCAGGCAGGTTCTGTATTACTGCCTAGTGCAAAACCTAGGATTTCTCAACCTTAGTGCTGTTGACATGCTGACCAGACAGTTGTTTGCTGCTGGCAGCCATCCTGTACATTATGATGCTTAGTAACATCCCTGGACTCTTCTCACTGGAAGCCAGTAGTATACAGCTCCAAGTCAGGACCATGAAAATGTCTGCAGACATTGCCAGATGTCTACGGGGGCAAGGAGGCTATGTGGCAAAATTTGACCCTAGCTAAGAACCACTGCCTTGATAAAGGGACTGTGGATATAGCTCAGCAGCGTTAAGTGCCTGCCTGGCAAGCACAAGGTTGTGAGTTTGATCCTGGTACAAAAAAAAAAAACCAAAAACAAAAAAACAGAAAAACACCCTGATAACGAAGATCTGGTCAAAATGTGTCCTTGTCTTTCTGGAGTTTTCGAACAGCAGATCATCAGACTCAGATCAGAGATAAGCTAGAAATTCTTTTGCCTTAAGACCAACAGTAGCGCGATCTGGTAAACTAGAAGATTATCAGGAAGGCACAGTATATAATCTTATAGTAAGAAAGACAGCTAGGGGGAGTCCCCTCCACACAAGTCACAGGGCAGGTAAGACCCCTAAATCTGACTGATGCTTATGATCTAGAGACTGCAGTTGGTACTCATTAGTTTATTTAAGACTAAACAACAATCATTCTTGTAGTAAAACGTTTTGAGGTTAAAAGTGAAAAGTGGTCTGAAGCTCCTTTCGAAGGCACCACAATAAACTTGAAACTTAACCAAGATAAACTTTTTCTACTTGGGCCTCTGGATCTGGCCTTGCTCTATAAGTAAGGATTCCCTGAAGAAACCCTCCCACTGCCAGGGAGGTCAGAGGGTGACTCGTCACAACAAAAGGGCACAATGTGGTTTAAAAACTCAGGGCAAAACTGAACTTCCCCGGGACATTTTTCTGCTTCAAAGGACACAGATTTACACATTTGTATTGAAATCCAGTCCAACCAAAAACACATCAGAAGTCAGACTCCACTCCACTGAGGCTGTAATCACATTTTCTAGCCACTGCCACCAACACAGTTACTGATGAAAGAGTCTGTAACTGCGTAGAATGCAAACTGCTTTCTATGTTCACAGGAAGCTGGCATCTTTATAGAGAAAAAAGGACTTTCAAGGGGTCCGGACTTCTCAGCTGTTAAGGACACAGAAAACACGGACTTACTTCCATTATCCTTCATGTAAGTCCATACTTCTCGTTCTTCATGACTATGAGCAAAGGAACAGTTCCCAACATACTGACATTTCTTCCCAGAGGAGATATGGTTGCACATCTGTATGTTTAAAATAAAAAAAAAAAGAAAGAAAGTAAACATGCTTTAAGTCTGAGCATACTTAGTAAAACTAGTTTTTACATGTAAGCAAAAATGGGCCTTATTATCAGTGTTACTGCCTAGCAATAAAATTTAAAAGTAAGATTCATTTGCTTCTATCCAAAGTAACTGTAAGCCCAAAATATTTTAGATGACATTAACAAACACTTCTATCTCAAAAATTTTCAAAAGATTCCCAAAAGAAAGTAAAGTATGTAGAATTAGAGCATAGAGCATTTTCTAAAAGAAAATGTTGACAAACTCACATATTCAGAACATTTAATCCTTGGAACAAAAATCTCTGGCCCTTTCCCTTTAATAGCTTGTTCTCTCCCGAAATAACATTCATGCTCCCCACCCTCCTGCCCCCATCATCAGTTGGGGAGCAGTGAAGAAGCTGCAGAAGAAGCTGCTCAGGTTACAGAATTGCACCAGGACATTTCAGAAACTTAACTTACTGATAACTAACCCTGGTAGCTAACTTTGTTCACAATCCACTAGATACGCATTCTCTGAAGACAATTATTACACTAACCAGGCCACGGAGCTACAGAGCTTTCAAATAATACTTCCTCTGGTAATCTGTATGTTTATTTAACAAAAAAATACGGTGATACTGGTAAGAAAATAAAGTAATAGTTATCAGCAGAGCACAGACATCTCTAAGAATCATGGCAATCTAGAGCCAAGAAAATCACCCTAACCAAGACAGCTCATTCTTAAGCATTATCAGTCCACTTGTTTTTACACAGAATAAATCCAAATGCAATTATTATTAGCTTATCATGCTTTGTATTTCAACAGGAACTGGCCCTATATTCTCCTTAGTTATGTAACATTAAGTGCTTCCTATCTGTTTTTGCACAACTCTAAAAGCAATCAGTCCTCATCATCGCACATTTTGTCTCTTGGACCAATGACAGCGATCCCACCCTGAAGTCAGCAGCCAATGCAACAGTCCTGTCACTGACTTGTGTTCTTTTCCCAGGCAAATCTCACAGGTACTTAGTTGTATTAGGAGGGAAACATTTACCATAATCTTTCAAAGCTCAATGATAAGCAGCAAGGAGAAGGGAAGTATAAAGGAGAGAGTAGGGCACTGTGCTGGGCTTTTACAGATTACTACCACACATAATCATCCCTATGATCTAATTACTCCCATTTTCAGAAGAGCAAAAAGAGGCCAACTAACTGGACTAGGACCTTGTGGCCGACTCTGAAGCCCATTCTCCTTCTAGCTCACCACACTTTCCACATATGGTATTACTTTTTCCCCTTGAGAAAGGGCCCTTAGCAACACCTAGTATGATAGTTTAAAAACAAAAAAAAAAAGAGGAAATAAACTGCTATAGCATTGCATAGTATTACAGCATATTACAGATTAAAGAATCACTGTCACAGATTAAAGAATCAGCGTTAGTGCAAGGCAGCTGCCTCAAGAACTAGAATCCTCGCTTTAACCAAGCCCTTCATACATAATCTCCCTTATCTTTTAAAATGCAAGGTATCATGGTTCCAGTGAAACTCTTTCTCTTTCTTACAAAACTTGCTGACTAAATCTGAGAATACCACTTTGAAAAAACACCAACACACTACCACCTAACAAGGACTGATCTGACCTGTTGGCCTGTTTTACAAAAACTGCAAGGTACTCTGAGTGATGAGAAACGCATTTGAAATCTTTCTCAACCTTCCTGGCAATCAGAGGGCAGCTCCACTCATGGGGGAATCCTGCATCCAGTGTCCCCACTGCTCTGACCAAAAGGTTCTCTACATAACCCTTCCATGCAAGCAGCAAGTTTACTTCCTGTTAATGGTTTACTTGTCCTTATCTCCTAGATCACACAGAAAAATACCTCTAAATTTTCTCTGAATCCTCTCTCTTGTGAAGAGAAAAGTCAGGAGACAATGCAAGCAGTCTACTTGGACAAGCATCCCTGAGGTCATGTAAAGCATTACCAAGAAGAAACTGCCACTACATGAAGACATTTGGAGGAACATGTTCCTCTGGTAATGAGCACTGTTTTCTGAGTTACTTTTAGAAAGTCCTATAATGTTGAGGATCTTGTAGCTCATTCATATCCCTTGCAAACAAGAGCAAACTCACCGACAACATTCATTAGAGAGAAGGCCTTGGGTTTGATATTAAACCTGAGGAATCAAAACTAAATGAAATTCTCATTCCCTCCCAAAGGTAATTCACTTGAGAAAATAAACTATGCCCATACTTTTTCACAATTGCATTATCTGTTTACTTTTTCCAGGTAATTCATCAAATTCTGATAAATATGAAAACTGTTATAGAATCATACATATACTAAAGGGGAGGAAAACTTAAAAGAGGAACCATTAGAATTTATTACTGGTGAGCATGATTTAAAGGGCTTGAGTTTCAGAGTGAATTACTACTACTTTCCAATGATTTGAAATGCCTAATTTAAAAAATTGGCTTAAAAATTACGTATGTACATCAAACTGTAAAGGCATTTGTTTCTTTGTGGGGAGAGGACGGATGTTCATCCACTTCATACGTTCAAGAGACATCACTCTCATCGCACGACGATCTTTGGTCCACCTAAGAAAAATGGAGTTCAGAAAAAACAGAGACACTGGCAAAAGGCAAAATATAAAGGGAAAGGTACAAACTGTACCTGTAGGACCAGAGAGTTTTTCCCTTAACACTTCTCAAAGAAATGCCTTATGATTCTATAATTTCACTTCTTGTTGACATTTACAAACATTCCCTATGAATCCTAAACACATTAAAAACACTACTTCTAAATACTACTTCTGAATTAACTATTAGATCCTAAAAATTTCTTCCCTTTTGTTTTCAATCACATTTGAATTTATCTAATTTTCTGTCTTAAAAGCCTATTCTTTTTTCTTATATGATTTTATACCTAGGAAACTGATCATTACAAAGCAAGCATTATTTTCACACACATGAAATACTTACAAATGCTTTTCTTTTTTTGCACTACAATATTTTCTGTTTTGGTCTGGTTCAACGACTTGACCATTTCTCAGACACTGAGCACACACAAATTTTATCTTCATATTAAGAGATCCAGGCATTATTAGATTGCCAAGCACCTTAAACAATTAAAAGACCAATGATAACCAAAAAATCAGTTTTCTGGAAACAAAATAATAAATCATACATTCTATCTTCATAATAGTATACAATTTCCTGTGTTTGTCTGCTTCAATGACCTGACCATTATATTCTGCTCTGACAATTACATCTCCAATTCACCCCTTTCACATTTGTAGGAAAATATGATAAAAGCAGGTTACAGATACCAAGCTTCATTTTACAAAAGTCAATTTTGGAAGTGGTAACTGGAATTGTTTGTTTTCTGAGGGGACATGGGGTAAGAAAAATGGGTAAACAAGTTATACCAGTTTATACCAAAACTGCAAACACAATCTGTCTCTTACACCAAGAATGCCCATAGTTCAAAACACTGTTTTGCCAATTAAGTTAAATGAGAAAACAGAATCCTACAATGTTTGCAAATATGATGGGCTGCCCAATTTCTTTATGATGATACACTAAAATGCAAATTGTTTTTTTCACATAAGTATTATTCAGCTGAACATTAAATAACTGAACTGCAAGCATAAACTGCATCTGCCGTTAACCAGCATCTATTAAGCAATTCCAGAAAGACATCCAATACAGAAAGTACATAAGAGAAAATACCTGAGATCCTGGTAAATTTGCCTCCAAATTTTGCCAGTACTGTTTAGATTCTTGAGCAATAGCATCATGTAAAATACCTGGGAAACATACAAGTCTTCTTTAAAATTCTAAACATAACACTAGTGTATCAATCTGGTTGCAGTCAGACTTGGAGTACCCTCTCAACCCCCAGTCTCAGGTAGCCTGATGCATCACAAGGAACAATATCACATTATGCCTTTTTTTTTTTTCCTGAGGTTTAGGGACAGGGTCTTGCTTTGTCATTCAGGCTGGCCTTCAACTCACTATGTAGCCCAGGTTGGCTTCCAACTCACAGTGATCCTCTTGCTTCAGCCTCCAAAGTTCTGGGATTACAGGCATGTGCCACCATGCCCACCACATCATGCTTTTTCTCTTTCGTTTTTGGTACCAGGGTTTGAACTTACAACCTTGTGCCCGCCAGGCAGGCTGAGCTAAATCCCTAGCTATATCATGCTTTTTCAAAATGGAATTGCAAATACATCTCTGTGCCTTCTCAGCAGTACTCCCCACCCAAAACCAAGCTACCTGAACTTGTATCCACAATTACACGAGACCACACAAAATACAGGCAACCCTGAAGACAGAAGGTAACCGCAGAGTCAAAAGCTCTGGACAAAAGCAAGAGTTGCCACATGTGGCTGATGAAAGGGCAGGTCCCCACACTAGGGACCCGTCACCCTGGCTGTTCTAGCAGAGACACAGCTCTAAGGCACACACAGACATACCTGTGTCACTCTGCATTATCCAAACTTTGAGTTCCACAAGACTGTGAGCATAGAAGCACTCATCTTCCCTTGAACAGCCATAGCGAACTTCATGTCGACACAAATCAAGCTGACACTGACTATGAAAAGGACGTATTTTGGAGTATTTTACTGATGTCTCTCGCAAAATGTGGACAAGGCACCTAAAATGAAACAGACTGACATTTTAATACTGTTCTGCATTTTTTTTTTCCCTTTCTTTTGCAGTCCTCCTACCTCAGCCTCCCGAGTGCTGGGATTACAGGCATGTGCCACCAAGCCCGGCTTGTTCTGCCTTATTTAAAAAAAAAAATATGTTCACACCCATACACTCACACAAACACACACATAAAGTCAAGTTCAAGACAATCCACTTTAAATCATTACCAGATAAAAAAATCTTAACCACAAAAATTAAATCAGTGCATGCAATCACTGGATCAATAGGAGGAATAATATTTTAAACTAAAAAGATCCCAAATATTTAAATCTGTATCATCAGATGCTAAAAATCAGTAATGGTTTTCTGTATTAAATAACTAGTTCATTAATATATTACTTAATCCAAAGCCAAATCTACTAAAAAACACTTAAAAAAGTAATTATTCTTGAAAACAAAGAAGCTAGACATGGTGATGCATGCCTATAATCCCAACTCTATAGAGAGGCTGAGGCAGGAAGGCTGCGGTAAGGTAGAGGACAGCCTGAGCTGTAAACAGTGAGTTCAAAGCCAGACTAAACTACATAGTGAGACCCTCTCTGAAAAAAAGAAAGAAAGCAACAGAAGAGTTGGAGGTAAAGTCTCAATAGCTACCATGACTGGTTTTTATTTAGATCTAAGAAAAGAATCTATTTTGCCACTAGGAAAATCAGAAGCCACCAACGTACTTATTGTCTTCAAACTCATGCTTTGTAACTGGGTGAGAACAAGCAGTAGAATCTTTATTTTTTTTACTAATCATTCTAGGTTTATGATCAAAACATCTCTGGAATAGAGAGAGAAAAATGATTATTAGCAAAGCAAATATAAACTCTGAATTTTGTACCCAGGATATGGCCTTAGTTTTGATCTTACAAACTTAATGCGCTCTACACTCTATACTTGTACCAATTAACATTCAACAGGAAGCCTTACGATTTACTATTCCAATAATAGTAATAGCCACTGTTCACTGAATGAAGACCTTATCACACAGCAGGATTTCCTGAGTACTTTAAAAATACTATTGGACTTACAAGTCAGAACTATCACCATTTTTTTTGGTGGTGCTATGGCTCAAACCCTGGGCCTTGCTCAGGGGAGGCAAATACTCTACCACTGAGCCACACCCCCAGTACCAGCAGTAAGTATAAAGCAGAAACTAAGTTTCAGACAAGTACCTCACAAAGGAATATAAATTCTCCGACATGCTCTTGGAGAAGTTTCAACACAGTAAAGTTGATCTTCCCATTGCCACCAAAGAAAGCCTCACGACTGAATGCACCCTTCCTTTCCAGGGTCCAGACATCTATCTCTTCTTGGCAATAAGCAAATGTGCAGTGCCCTGAATATTTACATTCCTCCTCTGCAGCAACGTCTAGAAAGACAGGGTGTAAAGAGATTTAACCACAACAACTGGTTTCTCAAAGCCAATGAATATTAATAATACTTAAATGGTTAAATTTTTAGGAGTTCATAAACAGCATCAACAGGAATGGGGTTGCGTCTTTAAGCCCGAATGGGTTTATTACAAACAGGGATAAATGTCCCAATATTCTCATATATTTCATCTAAGGTTAAAAAAATCATTTTAGGGCTATTCAAAGCTCACTCAGAAGAAGTGCTGTGACGAAAATCAAATGCCAAGTTCTCACAAAAGTGTGTCAAACAAAGCATATTTAAAGCCTCAGTTCAATGTTTTGACACTGTATAGACAAAATTTAAAGTCTGAGAGTTTTCTGTTTAAAACTTGGTCAAAGCCCTATTTCTGTAAACAAGTACAAAATGCACGCAAGGTGTTAAGATACCCAGGAATGGTGGTATAAGCCTGTAATCTCAGAACTCCAAAGGTACACGGATCACAAGTTCAAGGCAATTTAGTGTGACATTGTCTTTTAAAAACAAAAAAATAGCCTGGGATGTAGTTCAGTATTTGAAGGCTCTGTGTTCATCCCAGTACTAAACAAATATAAATAAAGTTTTAGAACAACAGAAAAAATACTGGAAATCCAAGGAAGTTGCTATTTTTAGTAACAGTCAATTACTGAAGTCTTTTCAATGATTATAGCAAATGGTTCATTACTTATGCAACATATATCAATTATATAATTACAATATATACCTTTACATATATAATACGGTCCTTCATAATTTGTTTTTGTTGGTCTTGGACGTATTTTTTTCCATGATTTATCTTCAACATTCTTTATCCTACCAATTAAAATATCCTTCTTACATTTATGATCAATATTAGCATGGTATGTAAAATCCATTAATTTAGGGCCTGAAAAAGATGTAAAGAGATTTTCCAATAGGCACACAAAAAAATATCATTTCAGTTTATAGGTAATTCAGAAGTAGATGAACATTGATTACCATGCCCCCAAAATCTCATCATACTATACACAGGCAAAATTTTAAATATTATGCTATTTGTTAGGTGACATGAAGTTCTATTCAACATCAGTCTGCCAAAACATATCTCTATTTAACTATTAGGGAAATAATCTGGCTAAGAATTCAGATGATTTATAAAAGTAAAAAACAGGCAGCATTCTAAACTATTTTGGGGCCAGACTGCAACCTAATTCTAGCATCTCAAATAAGGACAACTGCCGGGTGTATAGCTCAGCGGCATAAGTGCCTGCTTGGCAAACTCGAAGTCGTGAGTTCAATCCCTGGCACAAAAAAAAAAAAAAAAAAATCAAATAAGGACAACTATGAAAGAAAATAAGGTTGGGTCCAGATCAGATAAAGTGTTTATATCTCTTGATTCAAACCAAATCAAGAGAAAACCCTTTAATTTTCATAAACCTTGAATCACATATTGGTCTGATAATGCTGGTTTTGAAAATCTGAAATTATTCTATTGGAAAATTATCACATTCTTAAACAAATAATAGTTGTAGTAAGTTTCCAAGATCAGGTAAGTAGCTCATTCCACCTCATTCTAGAAATAAAATTATATCAAATAAGAACAGTGACTTATCAGATGCCAAATGCCCCAAATCAATAAATTTTGCTTCTTTAGAATTCAAATTGTTTATATCCTAATAACTTTTAGCATCAAATTACTTTGATACTCTGCCTGATTGTTTGGTCCTCACCTGATTTTACAAAACAGAACTGGCAAGCTGGTCTTAGTTCATGGGTTCCTTCGAGGGGGTGTCTTGGAGTCACTGATGAAGATGGTTTAGTAATTGCACTTCCAAAATATTTTCCGAAGTCAAAGTCATTTCTAGGTTGATTTGAAATTCCCAGAAAACCATCAAAAGTAAACAAACTACTAGGTCTGTTCGTCTGCAAGAAGAAAAAAGGAAAAAAAAAAAAACCAAAACAAACAAACAAAAGAAAAACAGGCAACAAATATTATACTATCAATAACGAAGGAAACTGGGTTCATCCGAAGAGTAAGATGAAATCGGTAATAGTCTATCCTTTTTGCTCTCCTACATTCAAAACTGTTTCTTCCTATATTTTCCTTTCTAGGCCCTCTTAATTTGATCTTCTATGAGCTGTAAAAAGTGACATGAAGGGCCGGGGGTTTAGCTCAACAGCGTAAGTGCCTGCCCAGCAAACGCAAGGTCTTGAGTTTGATCCCCAGCACAAAAAAAACAAAAACAAACAAAAAAAAAAACCAAAATTGTCTGTTCCAATGGTACATACATCTTACATGCCCTGGTTTTATATTTCCTTGATGTTTTTATGCTGTGCTAAAGCCTTTTACAACACTGTGACAATGATTACTTTGATATGACAGATCCAGTCTTAAATGCACAGCATTTGTTACTAGATGCTTCAGAAGAGTCACAAAATATTATTTCCCACAGCACATATAAAATTTAAGGGAGACCATCATGTTTATTCAAATAATTCAGTTACTTAAGTACAAGGCCTATGTTCAATTTAAGCAATGCATTTACGAAAGAGGAAGTGGCACTTACAAGTGAAAGGGAAGAATTACTGTTGTTAAGCGTTGTTCCCTCTCTAGAAGTTGAGGTGGACAGATCTAAAATAATAAAAAAACTTCAACAGACCTTTTCACTCTAATCATGTAATAAGAACATCAGGGCTCAGTAGCTGGCTGGCTATGGCTTCCCCACCTTCTATTCCCATCCCAGCTCCTAGAAGCTTTCTTGCTCGCTGCACTCAAGGAGTTTTTTCTTTCCTTCTAGAAACCAAGGGTAAAAGTAACCCTTAGTCAAACAAATTAAAGTAAAAATGTATTTTCAAAGACAGGACCCTCAAAATGGGTAGAGAGCCTCTCTTTGAGGACATAAAGCAGAAATTCAGCTTCTAAGTCTATCACACAGTTATTTCCTCTCTGCCTTTCCGTCTCATGCATATTTTAGTTTCTTGAGCTATAAATCTTTAAATCATGCTAACAATGTCTCAGAAAAATATGAAGATTTTCATTATTACTGTTTATGAATTAAACCTTGGATTTCAGAAACTGGAGTAAACCAAAATCTCAACACTCATAAAATAAAGGCCATAGGCCCAGCATGCACAGCTTTATGTAATACCCTAAGTAGATCTAATTGTTACTACTCTAAACACAGATTTAAATGAGTGTTTTCCCAGTTTAGAATTTAAAAAGATCGGCATATGTGTTTCAGACCCCTTAAGATGACACAGACCTTTATTAAAGAATATATTCAAAGTTATTTTACACCTAAAAAATGAACACTCAGCTTAACAAACCAATCCTATACAAAAATCAGTGCCACATACACGTCTACATTTGTGCCTTTGCTCCTGGCTATCCAAAGAATAGTTAAATCAAGGGGAATTCAAAACTGAAAGTTCTGCCTTCACATTTTTAGCTACAACAAAAATAATTCAAGGACCTAGACCCAGAGATAATTAAATAACTACCAGTCATAAGGTTTTTTTTAGAAACTTAACCAAATTTCACAATTTAAGCTAGATTCTTACCTCGTTTGGATTCGCTCACTGAAAAGGAATTTAGAGAAGAATAAAAATCTTCTAAAGATGAGGTCAAAGGTGGATACAGCTCTGCAAAGGTGGATGGAGGAGCATACCTTGCACCAATGGGCAAGGTTCCAAGCAAAGACGCTGAGAAAGGCAAGCTAGGAGCAACACTGGACGTTGGAAGGGGCACTTGGACTAGTGCTGGTGGCTGGAGAAAAAAGGAGATTGTGTTAAAATTCACGAAATCCTGTCACAAATATAGCTAAACTTACCTTTGACACCAGCACATAAAAATAAATTACGACACTGTGATCTATAATAATGCTTAAATCAAAATCAAGAGTCACAGAGCTGTGGGTATAGCTTAGTGGTGGAGCACTTGCCTAGCATATGTAAGGTTTCCAGTTTAATCCTTACTATTGCAAAAAAATAAGGCAAAAATCAAGATTCATTAGAAGTTTTAATCCCAGCACTCTGGGAGGCTGAGATGGGAATGCAAGTTTGCCCCTAGCCTGAGGAATATAGCAACTCAGTGAGAGCCTATCTTAGGATAAAAGTAGGCTGGGGATGTAGCTCAGTGTGAAGGTCCTGGTTTTAATCCCTAAAAACACAAAAAACTAAAATAAAATAATCCATTAGAATTTTAGCTATGGAAATAATGTCTCTGTTTATGAACAATTTGTCTCGAAAACAGAAACAAAATTTGCTTGTTTTCAAACTCTGCATCTGTTGATGAACACAGCCAGGCCATCTTTCCCACAAGGACACAAATGTGGCCATCTTTTCTAGAATTGTGGAATGAATTAAGTTCATGAACTAAGGTACCACTGTATTTTTTCCAAGTCTAAATTTTTAAAAACAATTGAGGTACAATGTGTAACACTGTATTAATGCAAATGTTGCCTTGACGTGTTATCTGCAAAATTTCCTAATGATCCTTGTCTTCACCCAGAGACAAGGCACAGAAGAATTTGCTATATAAAACAAGGATCTGCAAAGCAGGATGGGAAGGAGCAGGTATAATCCAGAAAAGGTGCTGGGGCAGGGACCAACTCTATGGAGTATGAACTTACTAATCCCAAGAACAAACAGAGCCTTAACTTTCCCTCCTGATTCATACTATGACTTGTGAGCCTTCCATTATGCTAAGTAAACATCACAAATCACCTACTAGATCTGTACAGTGACTCTCAGATCTGCCTCCTGTGACAGAGGACACTGGGGTACCAACAGGTAAAGTACCCTGCCCAAGATCACAGGGTTGTAAGAATCAAAACCAGACTGTTGGCCTTTTACACTTCTGCCCTTGGTGAATTCCACATGGATGTCACCTATTTCTCAGACCCTGGAAAAAAGTTCTGCATCTTTTTCTCTCATCTGCATCTCATCTCAAAATACTGCTGCTGCTGCTACCTTAATACACTCTATGGCAGGGTTCAGAAAACTTTTTCTAGAAGGGCTAGATAAGGGAAAATCAGCCAAAAATTGGCCAAAATCGGCTCTGCTGCAAGTATTCAACACTGTTAATGCAGTGTAATCGCAGGCAACATAAAAAGA
Source organism: Dolichotis patagonum (assembly GCA_004027295.1). NCBI lineage: Eukaryota > Metazoa > Chordata > Mammalia > Rodentia > Caviidae > Dolichotis > Dolichotis patagonum. The sequence continues at coordinate 27,147 of PVJX010011324.1, read as the reverse complement.
ATGGTTGCGGCTGGGTTCCAATAAAACACTATTGACACTAGTATTGAAGTCTCATGTAATTTTCATGTATCACAAAACAGTCTTTTTGTTATTCCAACCATTTAAAAACATAATAAAAATCTTTAATATGTTGTGGGTCATACACAAACCAGCAGGGGGCAGAGTTGGCCAGCGGGCCACTAGTGTGGGCCTTTGCTTTAGAGGCTGCTTTAGAGGAATATCCTTAAGCAACAGGAAGTTCAGAAAACAATGAACTTTTCCTTAAATGTCAAATGCCTACTCTTTATCAGAACGTTATGTTTATTGTCCTTTAAGAAAAACTGGCTAAAAACAAAAATAAAAACCAACAACTGGGTAATTACTACACACAAAAATGACCAAATTAACCAGGGGTGGTGGTACACACCTGTAATCCCAGCACTAGGACACTGTCTCAAGAAAAAAACCAATCTACCCAGTTTCTACTAAAGAAGGACAAAAGTAATTTTCAAGTAAGTAATTTTCAGATAACTGATATATTACTGAACCCAAAGTTCAGCCTACATAAACACTGAAAGTGACTAAGAGGTTATATTTTAACTAAAAAACAAAACAAAAAACTGCTTTTCAAAGAAAACTAAAACTCTGAAACTCACCATAACAGTGTCATTAGTCTCAGGTGCAGAATCAAGGAGGTCATCTATTTCATCTCCAAGGACCATATCTCCATCATCCGGAAAAGCTTCTGGCATCGTGAAGGGGATCTTCCCTCCATTTGCCAAGACTGTGGATGGCAGAGTACTCTCTTCCACTTGCAGTGGCAAAATAGAAGGTAAGGGCACAGTAGGAACTGAGACCAGCTCACTTCTGACATCATGAGAAAAACTGGATAAAGGTAAAGAGATAACCGGAAGTGTTTCTTGCCGTGGAGTGAATAAATCTGTAATGCAGACAGAAATATTCTTATTCACTTTCACTGTATTTATACAACACTTGTAGTAATAACCAACAGAGAACATGAAAAGCTAGATGAATATATGAAAGCAATCATATTGTTGCTGTGACAAGCACACGACCATACTACTTGACAAAACTGATACATAAAGTTTAAAACTGAGACTTTTCATGTGAAGGCAGTAGGTGAGAACATACCTGGTTCAATATCTTCCACAGAGTAGTCTACAACCTAGAAATTAAACCAACAATGAATCATGTCTTTACAATTCTAAACCATAAAGCAATATATAAAGACTCCCCCTAAGAGACCACTGCAGATTTGCATAGTAATCTGACTTTCTTCCAATTAAGACCCAAACAATAAAAGTACTATGCAACTGGCCCTGAAGCAAGGCCAGCAGATCACTGTAGCTGCTGGTTTCAAACAGGAGCCTAAAGAAAATTCTTTCTGTGGTCTGTTGGCCATTTCAGAACTTTGGAAATGGAATGGTCAATTCATCAGAAAGAAATAGCAGGTGAGTATGGCGGACTTTGGAGGGCCTGCAGGGGAGAGACCCTGGCACATCGGGACCTGCACAGTGTGGTTGACTCCGGGTGCCAGGAGAACAAGAAACTCCTTCCCTCTCTGGGGGGCGGCTAAGAGTGCGGCGACTTTCGGCAGCCCAAAGGAGAGAGACCCTGGCACATCGGGACGTGCACCGTGCGGCTGACTTGGGGTGCCGGGAGAACAAGGAACTCTTCCCGTCTCTGGGGGGCAACTGTGATCCTGCCTGCGTGTGGGCTGAGAATCAGACATCTCATGTCATCCTGTTCCCCCGCCCTGTGTCCCCCCTCCTGCTCCTCCCTGCTTAGCAAGTGGGAGCCAGTCAACTACACATCCTGTGAAAAGATTGGCTATGTTATTTAGTATGAGCTCTCCATATGCAAAAATGAGGACAACCATTTGGAAGAAAACAAGAGACAATATGACAGATAGTGAAGATCTCTGGTTGTCTAGCTTTGAAGTTTATGCTTTCTTATGTCCCATTCTGTTCTGTTTTGTTGTGTTTGATTTTACTCCCTTTTAAAATAAAATAAAAAAACTTTTTAAAAAAAGTACTATGCAAACTGAACAGATACTTGACTAGCAGCACTACCACTTTTTTTTTCTTTGCATCAAAGATCTCACTAGTTTTCCCAGGCTAGTTTTAAATTAATAATCTTCAGTGATCCTTCTGTCTCAGCCTTCTGAATAACTGGGGTTACAGGCGTGTACCACTGCACTACCTATTTCTTGTGGACTAGAGTTTCTTAAAGGATATTCAGCAAAATACCAGGGGTTGGTCTAGCAACTACTTCCCAACCTCTACTCACAATACTCATTAGCATCTTAACTATCCTCAAAAAGACAGCTTAAAATTTAAAATAATGTGTTAATTTTTTATTTTATCTTAATGTCTCCAAAACTTGTATTTGGCCCTGAACCATGTCTCCCAAATCCAACAAAGAATCTATTCACATCCTGTAAAATGCTTCATTAGACTTTAGGAGATACTGGTTAATATTTAAATATATTACTTGAGTTGTTTGTTTTCTTTTTTAAAGTGGCAGGAGGCTATGGCCAATTATGTATTTGAGGAATAAGAGGCACACATTAAAAATATAAAATGCAGAATTGCTAAGCCTTAAGTACAAAACTTACATAAATAATAATTTTACCTTGGTAGTCCCATCCCCAGGAACTGCTTTCAGTGAGTGCTGAAATAAAATAAAGACACTAATTTAAAAACAGAATGGAGTCCCAAGTTATAAAACAAAATCAAAATACCTAAGAGAACTTTGGCTTACCTCGGCTCTAACATACGCTTTCCTTATCTTAAGTCCCAATTGCTGAGCTAGTGCTTGAGTTAGTTTTATTACATGTTCATCCTGAAAGAAAAAAGAATCAACGTATTTGCTTAATAGAGGGTTATTCTTTTTAACTAGGCAAAACAGGCAAAGTAGCTGTAGCTAGGCAAAACAAGCAAAATAGCTGTGACATTTCCTGCCCAGGCATTTGTTTTATTAGCTATTACCCCGACTCACGCAGGTTGAAGGCTGCCAACCTGCTTGGAAATTTAACTCTTGCCATGTCATTTCTCCACATGTAGCAATAAAATGGCCACAATACAAATGAATAGAAATTCCATACCTGAGGCATTGCTAAGGAACACTTTGCCACAGTAAGATAAGCTTCTCCATAGTTTCCTAAATCACTTAGAGCCTTAGATTTCCGATAGAGCGCTTTGCAGTTACTGTCATTTAAACTGAGGACGATATTGCAGTCTTCCAAAACTTTATCATGCAAACCCTAGTACATAACACCAAAGAAGTAAGTTACCAATCATATGGCTCATTTCTTCCACTGCCTACTTCTAAATGGAAACAACTTTAAGACCATCTTATTATCCTGCACCTAAAAGTTGGCAGTGTTGCTTTCTTTTTCTAGAATTGTTTTTGTTATGAACTTTCAAACACACCAAAGTAGAAAAAATATCACTAATACCTATCAGTAAGTGTTAATGCCTGGTCATAATGGTACTGGATTTCCAAGAAATAAAGCTTTCTGGACATGGCTGATGCCCCCCCAGTGTCACTCTCTGTCCTATTCTCCTCCCTTCTGGAGTTACCCTACTTCAAATACGTTACAATGTCCTATGGGTGGCTACAGCTAATGATGATATATTGTATAATCTCAAACAAGCTAAAGGAAGGGATTCTGAAGGTTTTAACCACAAAAAAATGATACATGTTTGAAGAAATAAGTATAATTATCCTAATTCATACATTACTCAGTGTGTATATATGTACTGAGACACTACATGTACCCCATAAATAGGTACAATGTTGATGGGTCTATTACAAAAAGAAACATATGGAATATACTCCCAAATAGCGAAATGATCAGGAATACATTATTAAAAACAACAAAATCATCAATGAATGCACATTAACTGAGAACTAAACTACTTATCCTTAATTGATGGTCAAATTTTATTGCATGTCCATAGTAAAAATGAACACATACAAATACTGCTTTTCGAACTTCAAAATGTGAAAGGCTTGTTATTATTGTTCTGTACATTTAAAAAAAAATTCCTAACAAGACTAACTGAATTCTAAGAAGAGAACTGTCACCACAAATACAAAGTATATGACTGACCTGTAAACATCTGTATCTACTTGGCTGACTTTACAGTGGGCACACTCCCAAAAGCCATTCTCACATGGGAATCTTCAGGGACCAGTAATAAGAGATAAGTGCTTTTTAGTATATGTGCTGCCGAAGTGAGCACACAAAAAAAGTATTTTTTTTTTTTTCAGTACTGGGGATCAAACTCACGACCTCACACTTGCCAGGCAGGTGCTTGCGCAGCTGAGGTAAACGCCCAGCCCCAGAAAAAAGTACTTTTTAAGCTTCTAAAGATTTATTCACTAATGCAGACTTTTTGAAAGGCTCTGACCACACTAAAAGCAGTTAATAAGCTGTTTGTTATCTCTCTCTCTCTCTCTCTCTCTCTCTCTCTCTCTCTCTCTCTCTTTTGGTACCAGGGATTGAACTCACAACCTCGCACTTGTTAGGCAGGTGCTTATGCTGCAATAAGCTGTTCTTAAAAACTGAAATTAGGAAAATGACTTTTTATCATGCTATATCACTGAAGACAATCATCTCTAGAAACACTGTTTTAAAAATCACAACTCACCATATTAGAATAACAGGCCATACGATTCACATGTAATTTTTCAATGATTTCTTTAGGAATTGAAATTTTATCAGACTCTGCGTAATCAGCTATCCTTAAAGCTTCCGTGTACTGGCTTATCGAGCTATTCCAATCACGTTCCCGATAAAAATCATTTCCTTCATTAAAAAGATTTCTCACAAGAGCCTGCAAATATACCTAAAAAGAGAAAGTTATCTTTTGCAGAACAAGATAAGGCATGAATAAATTTCAGTGATTGCACCCAAAACTTCAGAGAAAACCATTTGATGGAACAGCAGCACTGCTGCCTGTGCTAAGGACTTATCTTGCTTGTTTCTGCAAGAAAATCACTCTCTTTCTGAAGAAAAACACAGAGAAAGCACCTTATAAATATGTGTTCACATCTGCATTTCTGTACCTAGGACAATAAATGCCAGGCAGAAGCTCTCCGTGTCACATTTTGGCGAGTACTGTATTTCCTCAAAGGCAATACGTATTTCTAGTGATTTGTTTCACACACTGGCTAGTACATGGGCATGTGTGTGTGCAAGCTCACACACATGTGCATATATGTAAATTTTCTAACAAGTAGGTGAAAAATAGTATTTTTTCTTGTTTGTATATCTTTACCAGTAAGGTTGAACTTTTCAACATTTTTGTGGACCATTTATATGTTTATTTTAGTTTTTTGAGACAGGGTCTCACTATGCAGCTCAAACTGGCCTTGAACTCACTTTGTAGCAAACTCACAACGATCTTCCTGTCTTAGCCTCCTGAATGCTAGGACTACAGGCATGTACCAACACGCCTGGCTTATATTTGTTCTTTTGTAAACTATTTGCTTGGGTCTTCACCTATTTAGGGGAAGAGGATGCTAAGTCATTTTCTTATCAAATGAGTACACACATTCTTTTGGTGCCCACCACAGTTTTTAGTATTCCTTCATGATTTCTTTCTATCATTGCTTTACTATTTTAAATGTCTCTTTGTCATTACATGATCAGATACTCAATTTTTTTGTCTCATTTTCTAAATTCATGTGTAAAATGAGTATCTTATTAAAGAAAACGGAAGCTGGGCATGGTAGTGTACATTTGTAATCAGCACTTGGAAGGCCGAGGCAGGAAGATCATTGAGAGTTTGAGACCAGGGCCGAGAGTTTAGCTTAGCAGCAAAGTGCCTGCCTGGCAAGCACAAGGTCCTGAGTTTGATCCCTGGTACCAAAAAAAAAAAAGAAAGAAAGAAAGAAAGAAAAAAAGAAAGAAAAAGAAAAAGAGAGTTCGAGACCAGCCTGCACTGCAAACTGAGCTCAAAGCCAGCCTGAACCACATAGCGAGACTGTCTCAAAAAGACCATTAAAAAAAAAAAAAAGGAGGGGGGATAGATCAACCATTACTAATTGGTGTGACATGTGACATGACACTTAAGCTCTGTGTAACTGAGTTCCATGTATGGAAAATGAAAGGATTCTTGCCTGAATACTTTCTGACTATTTTTGTGTGGAGAGAGGAAGAGAACTAAACATAAGTGGAAGGAAGACATGAGGCAAAGGGAAGTGACATCTGGAAGCACCAAGACCCTCAGAGATAAGAAGCCACAAGTGAGTAGTAGCCAGGGTCCAGCCCATGGCCCACAGGCTGCCCCTCCTTGTCCCTTGCTGGCAAGTTCATCACCAGCTCTTCTTGGCAACCAGTCATCCCCTCTTTACTGTCAGGAATTTTCTTCAAAATAAAACAAGATACTCAATAATCTCCTTAACTTCCATCCCATTTATGTGCAATAAAATAAAGGGTAATTTTCTTTTTTTTTCTTTTCTTTTCTTTTCTTTTCGTATGGGTTATTGAACTCACAATGTCATACTTGCCAGGCAAGGTGTTTGTACTGCTGAGCTAAATCCTCAGCCCATCAAAGGTAATTTTCAAGAGATTCAAAAGAAAAAGTAATTCAAAATATATTAACAGAGGACAGAAAATACATGACAAGCCAGGCATGGGGGCATGTGCTTGTAATGCTAGCTATTTGGGAGGCTGAGACAGGAAGACTACATTTGAGGCCAGTCTGGGCAACTTATCAAGATCGTGTCTCAAAATAAAATAAAAAGTTCTGGGCATGTAGCTCACTGGTAGAGTGTCCCTGGGTTTGATACCCAGTAATGCTTAAGGAAAGGAAAATGCAGGACAATTGTCCAATTATGACCCTAAAAAAAAAAAAAAAAAACCATATCAAGCTGTCCTACAAAATAAAAGGCTGGCAAATTTTTTCCACAAATGCTCAGACAGTGAGTATTTCCATCTTTGCAGACCTATGGTCTCTGTCCCAACACCACAGTTGCAGGAGTAGCTATACATAATATATAAACATCTGAGTGAGGCTGTTCTCCAATTAAACTACATATGAAAGAGCGAAGCAAGCCAGATCTGGCCCACAAGGCCAGGGTCTGCCAACTCCTGCTGCAGAGCACAGCTCACAAGCACGGGCTGATTTTCACCAACTTTCCCCTGGATCATTACCGCATATTGTTCCTGGGTTCCCAGATATGACAGCGATGACCTAAGAAGAAGAAAAACAAATCAATTGTAATTATCAGGTTCATACTGGAATTTGTTCAGCAAGAAGTCATCTTGAAAGTGTGATTCCATTACCTTGCTGCTGGTTCAAAACATACTTTAAAGGAGTACTTAACTTTTACTGGCATGTGACTGCAGTCATGAAGAAAAAATTTAAACTATTCCTAGTATTTTCTTAAGTACAACACTTTCCTTTCAAATCTACTTCTATTAAAAGAAGGCCTAATTCTTCAAATGCCAAAACGGTTAAAAATAGTACAGAACCACTAAAGGTATCTGATCCAATTTACTGCAGTGAGAGGACAATGTCTGTTTCCCAGGAAGGAACAAAGAGGTCGATCTGCCCTGATGTCCTCTCACTGCAGGGCAGTCTGTCACTGACCCCTTCCTAACAGGACGGTCTGATGGCAAAATCTCTCTGTGCAGACAGATGCTTCAGTCACTGTTCATTCAAGTTCTTCAGTCTAACGTTTTTGGAGATACTAAAGGATTTAGCCTGAAAAAGTCAGCAACAGGAGGATCCACTTCAGAACACGTGGCAACTCAAATGGATAGAGGGGAAGAAAAGTAAAGCAAGCGTCATTTCCAGCCAAATTTAACAGGACTTGTTAAACATGCGTAAAGAGTTCTCAGCCCCTGCAAAATGTTCAGCCCCGTAAGAGAAGACCCACCACATGGCAGAAACCCGGACATAAATTCTCAAGTGCTTACTGTATGAACTGCAGTCCTTCCTTAATGTTCTGCTGTCTTTTCCTTCTCTCCTCAGACACACTGGACATGTTACCCAGAACATCCACTTTCTAGATGAGCAGTCTGGAAAGAAACAAGGTAAAAAATTACCTCCGTGCCAGGGCTCCTGAATCCCCATTACCACAGTCATTGGCTTGCCCATCTCCAACTTAGGTCTAGGGTCCCAGGCCCCAGGGACCCACTGTGAACAGCTGCTGTGGGTGCCCCATGGTCTAGTGCTCACGAGTATAGAGTATTCGTCCTCTTTAGGGCTGGACAGCTATGCAGATTCTGGCTGTCCTTCCTAAGTGGTCTCCATGAAAAGCTATTTTGCTCCTCTCTCCTTTCCTCTGTGGCTACAAATTTTATTTCTTTCCTGTCTATCCACATGTGGAAGCTGCCACTAGAACAGTCCCAGCCTTGTTTTGCTTCTGGAAGTGTTCCCAGAAGAGAAAAGCTTTCACATCCGTTTGCCTCCAAGGGAGTTTGACTTCCTTGTAAGCAGAGTCTAAACCTTATAAAAGTTTGGTTACAGAAACTTTTGAGATAATCCCTGCTGATGTAACTAACTGATACAGCCATATCTAAAGGCACTTCAATTGAAATTTTCTAGAGAGGGCTTGCCTCCTGTGTCACACTGATAATGTCAACATGTGTCTGTCCCCCTTAGTGCTGGCGTTGTTGATCAAGGCTTACTGAGCAGTCCTGGGAAGTTAGAGGAGAGCCACAAAGAGGCCTGGGATACAGCACAGTCTGCTTGTGTCCGAAACTGGGGTTTCTAACTCAGCCAAGTAATTGTTTATCTGCGGGAGGGTGTGCAACGCAGCACAGGACATTAGCATTTTCTTTGGCCTCCACTCACATGTCAGTAGCACTTTACCCTACCTCACCCCTAAAGTGTTAACAACCAAAAATGTCTCCAGGTACTGCCAAATGTCTACGTCAGGAGAGTGCAAGTCACCCTCTGCTGAGAACTGAGACCTGAAATTAAGAAGACATCTTCTCACATAAATCATATATTTGAACTTAGGTGACAGAAAATGAAATTCCATCCATACTTCAAGTGCATAACTCAAATTGTTTAAGTTTCATTATTGCTTAACACTTGCATTTATAAATCTACCTCGTTCAAAGTGCAAGGGTGGGGCAGGGAATGATTCCTGGCACTAATCCCCATCCTCTTTTAAATCCCTTCAGTGGGAGGGGGTTATGGAGGGGACAGCACTTGTGCACACTGGGTGAGCCCCTAGGTCCCATCTTTAGCACCCCACCCCCCAAAAGTTGCATCTTATAACTAAAAGCTACTTTGTTTACATGAGGAAAGACAGGATGGCTGACATACGCTTTCACCAGTCCAGCAAACTACAAAAGGGGTGAGGAGAGCAGGAGATGCAACAGCAGAATGCTGGTAACTAAGAGTGCTGAGTACAGGAAAATTCTCTCCACTTTAAATGTATCTGAAATTTTCCAAAATAAAGTTTAGAAAGTCTGTGACAGTGTAGTAAAATAGCACTATTTCTGGAATTTGCTTTTTAAAAGAGATTAGCAAAAAGGAGACTGGATGGGTGGAAATGGAACAAAAGTATCAAAATACAGAAACTGCTCCACCTGGGTAGCAGGGATTCATCGTGTACTTCTATCCACTTGTATATGTCTGAGTATTTCCCTAAAGAAAGATTTGTTTTTTAGATTTATATTTGTGTGTATATTATTTAAGGAGGAATTATATGTAGAGAAAAAGATTAACACAACAGGATACAAAAATCAACATTAAAAAACCAATAGTTTTTCTAAGGACCAAGGAACAATAAACTGAGAAAGAAATTTAAAAAAACAATTTCATTCACAATAGCTTCAAACAAAAATAAAATACCAGTTGGGTGTGGTGGTACATTCCGATAACAACAGTTTGTGGGGGGCTGAGGCAGAAGGATCACACATTGGAGCTCAGCCTGGACAACTTAGCCACTTGATGAGACACTGTCTCAAAATAAGGAAAATTTAAAAAGGGCAGTGGGCTACACAGGCTTCAAGGCCAGAACTACAAGGCAAGACCCTGTTCTTAAAAACAAAAACAAAAACAGAAAGGAGCTATGGATATGGTTCAGTGTGAAAACCCCAGGTTCAACCCCCATTACCACAAAAAGTAGTTAGGGGAGCTGGGTATAGTGGTACACACCTATAATCCCAGCTCAGGGGCTGAAGCAGGAGGATTGCTGTGAGTTGAGGTCAGCCTGGGCTACAAAGTGAGTTCAAAGACAGCCTGAATGCATAATGAGACAGTCTCAAAACAAAACAAAACAAAACAAAAAAATCATGAATTTACTGAGTGACTTTATTGAGTGCAAAGGTACCTACTACACTCCATTAAGTGAAATAACAAATTCCAGCCAGGCATGATGGTGCATGCCTATAATCCAACACTTGGGAGGCTGAGGCAGCTGGATTGGTGAGCTCAAGGCCAGCCTGCACTATATAGTAAGAACCTGTTTCAAAAAACAAACAAACAAAAAAAAACCCGACCAAAAAAACAAACAAACAAAAAGGCAACAAGAAAAACATGTAAAAGTACACATAAGGACTGAGGATGTAGCTCAGTGGCTGCATGCTTACTTAGCATGTACAAAGCCCTGGGTTTGATCCCAATGCTGGTAATAAATTAATCAATTAAAATTAAAAGTCTATGTAGCCCTTCCATGGAAAAACGACTTAAGGTCTCAGATTTTCCTGATCCATTTAAAGCAGGACCAAGCCAGACATGGTGGTACACCTACACCCCCAGTACTCAGGGGGCTGAGGCCTGAGGTGATGGAGGAGGCCAGCCTAGGTTAACAGTGTAGAGTTCCAGGTCAGCAGGGACTACAGAGAGGGGAGGTCTTGTCTCAAAATGACAACAACAACAACAACAACGACGACAAAAACAGGATCAATTTCTCTTTGTTTTTGCTTTGAGGAGGTGGAAGGGGCTGTCAGCGATGGAGCTCAGGACCTTGTGTATGCTAAGCCTCAGCTCCACCGCTGAGCTACACTCACAAAGACCAACTTCCACAAGCTCAGGAGACCAGAATAAGGGAAGAATGCCAGCACCACCAGCCCTCTCAGCCAATGATGCCTCCTCCCCCAGCTCTGACAATAGAGTTCAGTCTGAGGTTCAATCACAGTAAATCTGCTAGCTAAGAAGGGAGTCCTGCATAAACTAAACCACGAAGCTAACAACCTTAAAATTATTTCCTCAGAAACTGCTTGAAAACTTCTAACCTCAACCTCTTACAAATGGCATGGGGCAAAAAGCTGAAAACTCAAGTAAATCAATAGAAAGAAATAAGATACAGATGTTTTTACAAGTAACAAATACATCCCTTCTACCCATGTATCAAGATTCTGGACTATAATGTCAAGTAATAGTTTAACAGTAGGACAGTATTTCAAGCTCAGTAATTTTTTAAAATTTCCCCAAATCTTAACGAAAATTTTCAAATAAACAGTAACCTTTTTTTATAATGACCATGTCCCCATACACTATCCATATTCTGTATCCATTTGCTGGTCCTTATCTTCTACTAGTCTTTATCTTACTGTCCTACCAGTCCATTTTATTGTTTTGATAAATGTCAAAGGCAGTTGCAGATATCAATTATAATTTGTTCCCAAGTACCTCACAATAGGCCACCATTTCCCCCCCCAAAGTAAAATATGTGAATCTGTGGTACTAGGAACCAAAACCTGTGGCCTGAGGAGAGCTCAGCAAGCGTTCCACCACCAAGCTGCACCCAAAATGCACAACTGAGTGACTCCTGTAATTGAGATCGCCACCATCGCCCACCTCTCCGGAGTTCCCAGTCCCACTCCCACCCCAGGCAGCCTCTGTGCTCATTTTTTTCCACCACAGGTTAATTTTATTTGTAAAATAAACCCTCTCCCCGCCCCCAGTAAAGAAAGAATTTTTAAAAATATTTTCCACCTTATTTTTGTGTTTATTTTGCAGCGCCAGGGTTCAAACCCAGGGCCTCGAGAGAATGCTAAGTAAGCACTCTTAAAAGCCATAGACCCAAGTTCCAGCTTATTTTTGAATCCTGTACTTTTTTTTGGAGACAGGGTCTTGCTGTATCATTTGGTCTGGGCTTGACCTCACTATGTAGCCCAGGATGGCCTCGAACTCATTCGATCCTCCTACCTCAGCCTCCTGAATGCTGGGATTACAGGCATGCACCACCGTGCCTGGCTCACCTTGGATCCTGTACAGTTTTGTGTGTGTGTGTGCTGGGGATCAAACTCACGACCTCGAGTTTGCCAAGCAGGCACTTACATCACTGAGCTAAGCCCCCTGATCCTGTACAATTTTAAAGTGAGGAAAATTTTATAAAGTTAATCCAACTGTCACTTCTCTCTCTCAAACTCAGTGATACTTGACAGTGTCCACTCCTCCTTGAAATCCTCTGCCGTCACCTTCCTGTCACAGCCCTGGCCAGGTTTGCCCTTACTCACAAACCCCTGTCTCCTCAGAGCCCAAGGCTCCTTCTCCCTGGTCTTTCAGAAATGCAGGAGCTCTGCAGGTTCTAGTGGACCCTCTGGAGGCCCTCCCGCACTGGCAGGGTGTTAATGACCTCTACCTGGGACCCTGACAGAGATCTGGAGGGAGCTGGAGGCATACCCTCTGACCATCTGAGAGTTCCACCTGGAGGCCACCAAGACATCTCAAACGTTTAAAAAGTACTGTAATATGACGGTGAAAAGGAATGTCTCCTTCCCAACCCTGTCACATCTGGCCACCTTATTTGTCCTACTAAAGGCCAGTCATGTATCCTACCAAAGATATTTTATAGAACAATTCTGTATTTTTTTTTTTTTTTCAGTACCAGGAATCAAACTCGGGACCTCTTAACTTGCCAGGCAGGTGCTACACCACTGAGCAATATCCCTGGTCCTCTGTATCTTGATTGTGGTGCCAGGTACATGAATCTATGTGCATCTAAATAAAACTGCACAGAACTGCACACACATTAGCACAAATGAGTGATAGTGACAAAAGAGTATGGATACGTATAATCCCAGTTACTCTGGAGGCTGAGACAAGAGGACTACAAGTTGGGAGCCAGCCTGATCAACTCACGGAGACCCTATCTCATAAAAAAAGCTGGATGTAGCCCAGAAATCCTTGGGTTCAATGCCAGTACAGGGGGAAAAAAAAATAAGAGCAGGCCTGTAATTTGGTCAATAGTATTACACTAAAGGCAACTTCCTAATTACAATGTGAACTACAGTTATCTGCCACCAATAGGGAAGCAGGGTGAAGGGTCATGGCCTCTAGGCACTACTTCTGTAATTTCCTGTGAGGCTGTAATTATCTTAAAGAATTAAAACTCTTCTGTGCACACTTTTTTTTTTTTATAAACCAGGGCTGCTAGCATGTTCTGTACTTCAGTTCTTGCAGTGAAGGGTTATTCCACATCAGTACAAAACACACAAAATATTCCAGGACACAGGCCATAATTTCAAGTTTCAAGTTTGCTGGCAGATGTTCTACTTGTTTTGTTTTTTGGGTTTTTTTTTAATCGGTACCGGGGATTGAACTCAACGATTGTGTGCTAGCAAGGCAGGCGCTTATGCCGCTGAGCTAAATCCCCAGCCCCAGATGTTCTACTCGTTTGCAGCCATGACAGTTCACCACACACAGGGCATTTCATGGTATGTGTAAGGATCTCTTTAAAGAATCTCTGTAGGACAGAGGGTACACATTTGTTTTGCCAGCTATTGCTAAGGTATACCAAATGACAACGCTGGCCAACAGTGGGTGAAGCTGGGCATGACAGCGCACATTTGTAATATTAGCACTCCAGAGGCTGAGGCAGAAGGATCACCCAAGTTCAAGGCCAGCCTGAACTTCATGGTGATACTTGGTCTCAAAAACAAAACGAAACAATGCATGAGGGCTCTAGTTCCACATTCAACCAATGAATTAGCAATTGTGTTCACCTCTGTTGGTCAGGGAGGTAAGCAGCTGGAAGAAGGGTCAGGTCTGATTTGCTCCGTCATCAGTAGGGCTGAGTATCTTTCCAGAGTAAGGCACTGGTACCTCTGTGTGAATCCTTTCATGACCTGTAGCCATTTAATCAATGAGGTTGAACATTTCCTTATTTATGAAAGCTCTTTATATTTTGAGGGAACATATAAGATCCATACTAGGATACTATATTAGTACTTCCCCAAATTTGATGTCAATCATTTGACTTTGCTTAGGTTCAAGGTAGGGCCTCTTGCATGCTAGGCAAGCACTTTAACACTGAGCTACATCCTCAACACAATTACAGGACTTTTTCCACAGCAAATATTTTATTATTTTTATTGGGGTGTGGTATGAGACAGGATCCTATATAATTCAAGTTGGCCTCAAACTCACTTTGTAACCCTAGACTAGGTTCAAACTCAGGTTCTTCCTGTCCCAGTCTCCCAAGTGCTTAGAGTGCTGGGATTTTTTTTTTTTTTTAAGAGTGCTGCGATTACAGCCATATGCCACCATGCTAGCTATGAACACACACTGTCAGGCAAGAAACTCAGTGAAATAGGACTTAGTTTCATTAAACTAACTAAACTGTTATAAACTGGCATAATCTCTTCCTGGGTCAGTTGACCTAAAATCTGTTCCTCAAATGGAGGGAAGGACAAAAGGGACGGTAGATGTTCCTTCTAATTCCTTAAAGGTTTAGTCAGTGCCTGTTAGGGGACACTCGTTGTCCTAATGTCTAGTACAATGCCAGTAAAGAGACAAATATATTCATATCCATGAGCTTTTAGCCATAAAGGGTAACATTAGAAGCTAGCTCCATCAGAGCACAGGCAGCAACTGAATGTGACTGCGACACATTGAGAAATAGTAGCTAAGATTTGCGCTGATGCCATGTGCTAAGTGCTTGGGTGTATTAAGACATTTAAATCTGATAACCTTGAGAGATAGGTGCTAAAGCAAACACAGAAATGACATCCCTGCCCAGGACCACACAGCTAGGAAGTGACAGAGCTGGATTTCAAAGCCAGACAGGCTGGCCCCAAACATGAGCATTTAACTGCTGCAGTTCTACAGGGCGGCTCCTGGCTCAGGTGACCCGGGGCAGTGTTCTGACAGACAAGTGGGCACTTCATGGCCACTCAGGAGAAACAGAATAAACACACCCATACCAGTGTGCACAACGTCATGCTCAAGGGATGTCATTTAAAACAACTTAAAACACTTTCCCAGGAATACAGTGGACACAGAATCAGGATCAAACTCCAGGAAAATGTATGTTCATGTCCCATCCAGAATAGAATGTGTTTAGATAGAAATATTTTATATAAAGCAGTCCTAACTAAAAGGTATTAACAAAGGACCTAGCACACAGGTCATCAGGCACAGTGGGGTTTTTTTTTGTTTGTTTGTTTTTGTTTTTTAGTGTTTGTATTTTTGCCTAAAAAGGTATCCCAGAGTTTGGAGCCAAACATTACATTACCATCTATGTTCACTTCTATCTGCACATGGAGGCGAGTGTAAAGGCTTTAAAACAACTAAAAAGTCATTACAGTAAGATTACTGTCAACCTTTTCTTGCAACAGGTAGAACTCACTGACTCCTACAATACTCAGCAGAGCCCTGGCACACTATGCCCACCTTGAGCAGGCTGCCAGCCCAGGCGGGGAACCACTGTTGAGCTATTCTCCACCCCAAAACTGCAGACACTCTATGAAAGTGTCCTCCTTTTATAGAAAGATAGAGGCTCTGTCAAACAGCCTCAGGAAGGTATTCTGATATTTTGTCCATGTTTTCCATGCCCAGGAACCACTCACTCTGAAACTGCTGGTGGATTTCAGATGCCATAAGATAAAGCATCCATCAAAGCCTCCTTACTACATGGCTCTCTGGGAATCACGTAGCTCAGGGAAACTGTACCCACAAACTCTCCACAGGAGAAGTCAACAGAAAATTCTGACTTCACAGCAAGTCCTTGTGATCCACAGTTTCCCTGGGCTCACTCATAATGTGCCCAGGACCAGGTGAGATCTTCCCACCAGACAAGGCTGACACCTGACCCCAACACACATTCTCCTTCTCACCAAATGTGCCAGGTTAACTAACAACCTGTTCCAAATTTAGGTCTTTTCATAAAATATAAACTTCACATTTTTCTATTTTCTGCCCCCTCTCACCATTCCATTCCAAGTTTCTGAAGCTTCATGGGGTACATGAAATTAACCAATGCCAGTTAAGTAAACAACACAATGCTAAACATAAAATTAAAAAGCAAACTTCTTATTGGTAAAGACAGGTAACCTCATTTCTTTATATCAGGACTATTGCCTCAATAAATTATGTGTGGCACAGAGAAAGAATTAAAACAGACACATTATCACCAGCATTAATTTAAAAACTGGGTTAATCATTTAATATTTCTCCCTGTCTTAAGGATGTTATCTGAAGTTTTCTCTTGATTGGTAAACATTTCAGACTTTAAAGAAAACAAATTTCACTAATAAGAGTCTGGAGAAAACATTTTCACTCAAACAAAACACTTTAAGATATTCTCTAGAGTTGAGCAAGACAGTTCACATCTGTAATTCTGGGAGGCTGAGGCTAAGGCAGGAGAATCCAAGTTCCAGTCTAGCCTAGGCAATTAAAGAGACCTTGTCTCAGAAAATTAAAAGGGCTGGGGATTTAACTCAATGCTAAGGCCCTAGGTCCAATCCCCAGTAGGAAAAAAAAAAAAAAAAGAGACAGGGATTATCTAGAGGACAAGTTACTGTATCTAGAAAGCTCATTCCTGAGTATTTATGGCAACAGATTACTGACATGGTTCTTTGTTCTATTCCATTATCAGAATGTTCAAAACCTTCCTAGAGTTGAGAGATTCTATCAAAATTGATTTCTTCCACTTAAAACATACATTTAGCCCACTCGAATCAGAAAGTTTTAAAATTTGTCAAAATGAAGACTTGTGGGGCCAAGTGGCTGACAAACCAACAATCTTACTGACAAAAACTGACAGAATCTGAAGAATGAGAATGAAGAGGATGGCAGGGTATAACTGGCAACCTCAAGTTACAGAAACATAGATCAGGACAGGATTTCTCCAGGACATTCGGATAGCAGAAAATCAATGGGCTCTTTGCTGGAAAGCATTCATCCTCAGTAACAGGACCTGATCCTAAACTGGAACTCGTCCAACCAGTCTCAGACTGGAACACACAGCTGATAAGGGGGGGAAATTACTCAAGAAGGAAAACCGTGTCCGTTAACTTGAATCATTTTGCAAATTGGGACAAGACCCCCCACTGAGCAGTTCAGCTCATCAGTTCAAATGTGGGTGAGAGAAAAAGCAGCAGATTCCCCAGAGCCTCCAGGGAAGGAGGCCACAAGCCTGCTTCCAGAGAAGCAGGAAAAGGTTAGCAGATGGCAGACAGAGGCTCGGCCCCTCCCCCATTCGGATGCGCCAGTCGAGAGCTGTCCGACAGAAATATACCGCCAGACACACAAGCCATTTTAAACTGTCAAGTAGCCGCACTACGGAAGCACAAAGAGATTGCTGACATTAATTTTGATTTATATTCTAATCCAATAGGTCCACAATATTGTCATCTCAACACATACTAAGTACAGTATAAAGGATTACCAATCAGAGGTTTAACGTGGGTTTTTCTGATATCTTTTCTAAAGTTCTTTTTTCGCGTGCTGTTTTTAAAGCCAGCCTTCAACATCACACCAGCACGACATCACCATTCGTCGTAGCCACATTCAAGTGGTCAGTAGTCACACGTGGCCACTGGCCTTCTACGTGGACAGCACAGATCCAGTGTGAGCTGACCCCTGCTTTTTAAATATGTAACATGGCTAGGTGTGGAGGCTCACAGTTGAAAACCAAATACTCTGGGAAGCTGTGGCAGCAGGACTCCAAGTTTGAGCCTAGCCTTCGCAATTGAGCAAGACTGTTTCAAAATAAGGACTTGGAGCTGCAACTCAGTGAGAACGCCCTGGGTTCAATTCCCAGTACTACAAAAAATAAAGGAAGAAGAAAAACCTAACCTGGGTCCCCTCTTTCAGCCCTCAAAAACCGGGGTTGGGGGCAGACCGGAAAATGCGCGACACTGATAAACTCACCCAATCTGGACGCAGCCCCCCCCACCGCCCAGCCCAGCCCCGCCCCGCCAACCTGGCCACGCCCCTGCGATGACCACCCCCTAACCGGAAGCTCCCGCTAATGAGAACTGACAGATCTTCAGAGGGTGGGGTGTAGAAATCTAAAACTGAGTCACCCCAGCGGCGCAGGGACCGGAAACCAGTGGTCACCCATCGCCCCGCGCGAAACAAGGAGGGATTCGCCCGAAACGAGCACCTCCCGCCGCCAAGACCCCAGACTTAATCCGGGGCGCCCGCTTTCACCAGCACAAACAGGGATTACGAAAAAATAAAAATGTTTCAGAGCAATCACCAACAATGAGACCGCTCGCCAACAGACGCCCGCGCGGTCTGGGTCGCGCTCCCGGGTGGGAGGGGGCTCCGCGCGTGCCCGCGCCTCGATCCCCCCCCACGCCCCCCGCCAAGGTCCGCAAGCGGCCGCGCGAGAGCTCGAGGCGGAGACATTGGCGCGGGGCCGGACGAGACCCCCCCCCCGAGGCGCCCACCTCCCTACCTGCGAGGCGCGACGGCGGGACGCGGCGGCGGGACACGGCGGCGCGGCGCTCGCTCGCAGCTTTGGTCTGCCGCCGGCAAAGGCGCCTCGGCTGGGCGGCGTCCGCGACAGCGCCCTCTGGCGGCGGGAGGCCGTGCGGATGCCCCAGGGCGCGCCGCCATTGGTTGCTGGGCGAGCGTCCGGCCGGGGGTGGCGGCGCCACGTCAGGCCGCGGAGTGGCGGAAGCGGCGACGGTGCCTGGTGGCGGGGTGAGCGAGCGGTGGGATGCTTGCACTCGAGACGCCTAGGGCGGCTTTGTGGGTTACCGGCACCAGCGCGTCTGGTGGCACGTGGGGGCCTCGAACTTCCGCGAGGCCAGGTGTCCCGCGGCGCCGCATCCCGTGCGCCCGCCTCTGCGCGCAACCCCTCTGAGCCCTCGGGATTCCCTGGATGGGCCCGGGCCTTACAGACGTAAAGCTGGGGCACGAGGGCCAAAGACAGTCTGGGTCTAGCTGGGCCGGCTGGCCCTGGCCGTTGCTGCCTGTGCCTGTGTTTGCACTGGCCAGGTGCCGGGGCTTCGTGGGCCAGAGGCTCCGCTTCAAGGGATAGACGCGGGAGCGCGCACCACCGAGCCCGTAAAGACCTAAGAAACTAGGGCAGGGGGCGTGGCCGTGGCAGCGAGCTACGGGAAAGGGCAGCAGTCGGGGAAGGCGGCTGACAAGGGGCAGCCGCTCTGAAGAAAACACAGGGCTGAAAGGAGCTTGCCCCAGTCAGCGAGAAGAGCAGTGCAAAAGCCCCAAGGGCCTAAGTTTGGTGTCTGGGATCTGAATGGTGATTTTGCAAGCGGACAGGACAATGTCTGAGCGACAGGGAATGCTTCAGTGTGGAATGGCTGCTCTAAGGTCTAAAGTTCTCAGGCTACTGTGCAGAGAGCAGGCTGTAGAAGGGATAAGCAGGGAGACTAGTTAGGTGGCTCTTGTGGTGATCCAGGGGTGATGTGGTTTAGGTAAACACTGGCCCAGGGGACTCATGTCCCAAAGGCTGGGTGCTGAACAAAGGGAGGGTTCTAGTTTTATACATGTGCCAAGGGGGTGGAACTTGTAAGTAAGACAAGCAAGTTTACAGAAGCAGACAGTCTTACAATTTAGTTTAAAATTGTAAACAGGGTGTGGTGATGTTGCTTTAGTAACCAGGTGTGTTACCTGTTCCTGGTTCCCTGACAGAATACCAGAGATTGGTTCTGGATATGGGAAGTCTCAGGTCAGTTTCTCTTGCTTGGGTTACTCAGGATTGAATTTAGTTTAGGGTTGCCTTCTTTGCATTGAAAACACTCCAGCCGAGATCTTTTGTTTGTTTTTGAGACAGGACCTGGGCAAGTTTCCCAGACTGGACTTGAACTGAGTGTTGGGCAACAGACCAGCACCCTCATGCCTGACCTCGAAGCTAGAAGTCTAAAATCAAGATGCTACAGGGTTGGTTTCTAGTAAGGCCTGTTTCCTCGTGTCGTCACATGGCATTTTCTCTGAATCGCTTATGTCTCTTCCTTTCATAATAACAATCCTATTAGTTTAGGGCTTCACCCATGTGCCTTCATTGTACCTTAAAGAAGCAGGACTTTAAAAAAAAGAAAGAACAAGTTTTGCAGAACCTGACCATTCCCTTCAGACTTCCGATTCCTTATGACTGTTGTTACAAATACAGTTAGTAACTTGTTCCTGTTAGTAAAGATTCATAATCTGTTCTCATAACGTCCTGCTTTTCTCAGAACAAGGCTGCTTCTGTAAACTTGCTTGTCTTACTTACAAGTTCCACCCCTTTGGCACTTGTATAAAACTAGAACCCTTCCTTTGTTCAGCACCCAGCCTTTGGGACATGAGCCCCCTGGGACAGTGTTTACCTAAACCAAAATAAATCCTCTTGAGCCTCCTGTGGTCTCCAGTCTGTTGAATTCTGCAATACAAATTAATTCCTGAAAGGCCCTGTCTCCAAATATAGTCACATTAGGAGTTAGGACTTCAACAAACGGATTTTAGGGGACACTTTGTAATACCAGATATGCATGTGGCAGAAAAGTTGAAGGAGCGCTGAGGCATGGGACTTGGTGACTTAAGGAGGCTTCTCTAAGGAAGAGGCTCTTCATGTGGTCAGAGACTGCTTATCATTCAGGTCCCAGCTCAAAAGTTTTTCTTGCTGGGGATTTAGCTCAGTGGCTTAAGCACCTTCCTTGCAAGCATGAGGTCATGAGTTTGATCCCCAGTACCAAAAAAAAAAAAAAGTTTTTCTTGGTGAGGCCTCACTTGACAGCACATCTAAGGTGTCCTCATTAGTTGAGCATCCTATTCAGTCTCCATGGTGCAGCATTGCCCAGTGCACCCATGATCTGGGAATGGAGGTAAAATGCACTCACTATGGGAAATGACCTTGCTAATGGGCTGGGTACTTGTTTGTGATCTTCCTCCCCTTTCCACAGAATAGTGGAGGCCTGAGCTGGGGGTTTAGCTCAGCGGCATAAGCGTTTGCCTGGCAAGTGTGAGGTCGTGAGTTTGATCCCTGGTACCAAAAAAAGTAAAAAATAAAAACTACAAAGAATAGTGGAGGCCCTGCAAATAGTGCCTAGGACCCCTAAATACTTCTTAATAGGTGTCTCATGGAACTTTAGTGCAGGTTCTGAAGAATGAAGAGGAGATCCCCAGTGGAGGGATGTGTGAAGAAAAAATTAAGCCAGATAGTCCTGAAAGGCAGGCAGGCTGGCTGGAGCCCTGGGCATATCAGGAGTGATTCAAGTCCAGGCCAGGCCCTTCAGAACATTGTGAAGCTATCAGAAACTAAAGGTTACTCTGCCAGTACAAGGAAAAACACCATGGAATTGTGGGTTGCTATGGGTACTAATAAATTCAGTGGCTTAACACTAATTTACAGCTCTAGTGGTCCCTTGTCTTAAGTGGATGTCACTTGACTGAAGTCAAGGTACCAGCAGGGCTGGCCCCTTTGGGAACCTCTAGCAAAACATCTGGTCTGTTGCTTTTAGGGGCTTGTAGAAGCTGCCTGTATTTCTTGAGTCATCCTCCACCCTGCCCAAGTCTTGTGAGCCAACAGTGGTTTGTCCTTCCTTTCTCTTGATGTGTCTCTCAGACCCTGCTTCTAGCATCCTTCTTTCTTCTCACTTGTCTGCCTCCCTCTTTTCCTTACGAGACCCTTTGTGACTGTGCTGCCTGCACTTGGATAATCCAAGATGGTGTCCCCATCTACATATTCCCTTTTACCAGGTGGAAGAGAACCCCACAGGCTCCTGGGGTTAGAAAGTAGACATCTTTGGGGACACATCACTGCCTGCCACAGGGAGAAAAGCCAAGGAAGCTCTGTGGATGGATCTCCTATCTGGGATCCACATCTCAAGTATTCGACAAGATAGTATCAAACAACATGATGCTAAAAGCATCAGCTTGAGCCCCTCCCTCTTCAGCTTTCTACAGCAAGAAATTTTCAGATTCTTTACCAGAGAATTCCCTGAACAGTACATTCTCTGAGGACCTATTATGTATCTTGTGCTCTGACAAGCCAGAGGTGAATAAGAATTCCTGCTTTCCACCAGCTCTGTGCCTCTGTGATCCTAGGGATACCACAGGGTAGGCAGCAGAGACTGTGGGGGCACCCAAGAGTGACCTCTCCATTCTGTCTACAAGTATTTATTGAGTACTAACTGTTGTGGAGGCTTGAGCTGCATAAGTGTTCAGAACATAGCACTGTCCTTGTGGAGTCTGGAGTAAAGCAGACAATCTGTACAAATACCATACAGTATGTTAGACGAGGCTGGGTGTTACGTGTTTTTAGAAAAGAAAAGCAGGAGAAAGGGGATCAAGAGTAAAAGGGAGAGGAACAGGGATAGTGGTCAGTGCTAGGACAATTGTCAAATATGCACAAAAAAGGTTCAATCCCTAGCCCAATGGATGAGGGGATGGGGGTAGGCAGAGAGGCAGAAACAGAAGTAATCAGTACTTATTGAAGATTCTAGTAGGGCATGATGACGCACACCTGCAATTCCAGCACTCTGAGAGACTGAGGAAGGAGGATTACAGGTTCAAGCCTAGCCTGTACAATTAAGCATCTTGAAGAGATCCTGTCTCAAAATTTAAAAAACAAAAAAAAAATAAAACTTTTTTTTTTTAAGGCTAGGGATGCAGTTCAATGGGAAGGCCCTCAATGCAAGCCTCTGTATCAAAACAAAGATACTAACATAGCCAGGGATATAGCTCAGCAGCATAAGTGCCTGCCTGGCAAGCGCAAGGTTGTGAGTTCAATCCCCGGTACCAAAAAAAAAAAAAATACTCAAGATACTAACATAGCAACCAGGTGTGGCACCTTCTGCATGCTTCTAATACAAACTGCGGAGGGGGCTAAGGCAAAGGGATGGCAAGTTGAAAGCCAGCCTGGGCAAGTCAGTGAAACTCTACCTCAATTTTATTTCTCTCTCTTTTTTTTTTTTTTTCTTTCCTTTTCCAGCACTGGGGATTGAATCAAGAGCCTTCAGCACTGAGCTATATCCCTAGCCTTTTTTCTTTCTTTTTTCTTTTTATTTTTTCTTCTCTTCTTGAGACAGGGTTTCACTAAATTGCTAAAATGCTCAGGCTGGGCTCAAACTTTTCATCCTCCTGTCTCAGCCTCCCAAAGTACTGGGATTACAGGTATAAACCACCATGCCCAATTTCAAAACAAAAAAATTGTAGAAGGGATTAATGTGTAGTCTAGTGGTAGAGCAAGTTGCCTAGCATGTGCAGAGCTGTGGACTCATTCCCCAGCTCTCCAGAAAACAAACAGGATTGGAAAGGTTATAAGACCTTCCAGACTAATTAATAGAAGTTATGATGTGGCTGCCAGTTTTTCTGGCAAATGCCATAAAAAATAGATATGCAAGACAGAGTTCCCATGACCTGAACATTTGTATTGTAAGCAAGAGAAAGCAAATGAGGGCTATCCCTTTCTGTGGGCTTCATTTTTCATCGTATTTGTGATTTCAGTCTTCTTGCTCACCTGGAATGCCTCACCCTTGCGTTGTTGTCCCTGTTCTAAATGTAAGAGGAATCAGATTATAGGACAATTTTAGATAGTTTCCCTTTCTGCTGGACCCCAAGTTAGTTGTGGTAATGAAAGAACCCCAGCTTCGAGAACCCATTTAGAGATTTGTGAGTGATTTCTCATAGATCCATAGGGTCTCTGGGTTGCAGCCCCCACCTCAAGCAACACTTATAGTCATAGCTGAATTTAGCATGCATACATAGCATAAGCATTTGGTCTTTTAAAATATATTTTTAAGTCCCCCCCCCACCAAGGGAAAAGATGCTTTGTATCATGATAAATACTCTCATTTAAGCGCCTCCAAACAAATACAAGGTGGTCTGAGCTATATCAGTCACCAACACAGTGCTAGGGAAGAGGAGCTTTGGAGTCTGGCAAACGTGGGTTTCCCTATGGGCCTGGGTGGTCCCCAGTAGGTAACGTTCAGAGGCTGGTGTGCAGCCTTAGTGTGGATAATTATACTCCTGGCATGGTGAGGATTTAATAACACGCCTATAAAGCACCTGGCACAGGCAGTGCTTTTAATGAACAACAGTTTCCTTTCCCCATGAATGGAGCCAGCATTCCAGAGAAACCCTTAGGGTAGGAAGAGATTGTAAAGTGCATTCCCCAGTGACCCTGGGAGTGACTGCCTTCAGGGGTTTAACTGAAGGGTGACAGACCTCTCAGGTGCAGAAAACATTATTATCCTCAGATGGGGAAAATTACTGAGAATCACTGGTTTAAAAATGAAGTCTAGGAGATAATCCCACAATCTGGGGGTCATTAGCACCATGTTATCCACTGAAATACAACTTGACCTCAAATTAGAGCAATGAAATGATCTGGTTGTAGTCCAGTACTGTATTGTGGTGTATGTCTGTAATCCCAACTATTTAGGAGGCTGAGGCAGGAGGACTGCCTCAGCCAGCCTAGATAGATTATGCTTCTAGATTCAAACGCCACCACTACCACCACCAAAAAAAAAACCAAACCTTCCCCTCTTAGGCTGAATGCTGGGACATCAATTTAAAAGTGTAACCAAGTGCAGGCTAGCTCCTAATCATTGTATAGGAAACAGCCCTAGTTAGCCAAGAAAAAAAAAAGCATATTTGAGGGATAAGACAGATTTTGTAATTTACTTGCCAGCATTTTTCCAGTAATTCTTTGGAGCTGTACTGAAAGATATGCATACCATGCTGCAAGGAAAACAGATCTTTGTTTCTGAAATGAGTTTCTTTGGTTCTCTGCTGTTATGGCTTGTGTCTGATGTCCCCCCACAAAAGTCTCATGCAGTCATGGCAGGGGTGGGGCACGGTGAGGGGGGAGCTTTGTAGAGGTAGCTGAATCTAGAGTTTGTGATTTGATTAATGGTCAAATACTGGGATTAAGGGTGTGAGTGCTACACTGCCCTAGGGCAGGTAGCCTGCATCCACTATAAGGCTTGTCTCCTCCTCCCTTGTTGCCTTTGGTATCTTTCAACACCTAGAACTGTTACCTCTTTGCCACACCACCCTGCTTTAGAGCCACCTATTTTGAACTGAAACCTTTACAAACTGTGAGCTAAATAAACCTATTCTCCTTTAACTTTGGGTATTCAGTATTTTGTCCCAGAAATGAAAAAAGTAACTAATAAGACATTTGCTTAGATTTGATATTAAGTATAATGCCACAGTGTATCAATTCACTGCTTGTACTGGGGGAGATGACACATTTAATATGCAGAAAAGGGATCTTACCCCCCAGCAGGCCCTGGAAACACTGCTCACCACCACCATTTCCATCCCAGATCTAATTCTCTACCACCTCCCTATCCCCACTTTTGGCACATAGTCTCCATTTACATGTACTGTGTCTTGGGCTCAGCACATATTCCCATTTGTTCTGATTCGTGGATGTTAATCCTGCACATAATCTCTGTTGCCGCCAGCCTCTGGAACTCAAGCCATCCGGAACTGGTCCTTCTGGGGTCATGGATGGGATGCAGGCTGCTCCTTTTGTCTGCCCACAAACAAGAGTGCCTCTATATTCAGGGCCCTCTGCTGGATCCCACTATGTACCAGCTATGGTTTCTACTCTTAAGAAATTTAAAACTGTTTGTGGGCTTGGCCAATGGACTGCAAAATAAGAAGGAACCAAAAACACACATCCAAGGCACCTGATCCATTGAGATACAAGATCTATGGTCTTTAAATGTAGAACAGTGCAAGAATATGTAAGTGATAGTTTCAAAGCAGGAGACAACTCCACTGATACTCCAGATTAAAAACTATTTATTGTCTCAAAGAAAGCTACTGTCAAGCTCCTTTCATTCAACTAATCAACAATATTATGCTGACTTTTTTCTCTTGCTTAAGGATCATACATTTCACTCAATATTTTATATCATTTGGCAGGGAGCCTAAGTTTATTAAGAAATTCTCAGAAGTCATAAATACTAAAAATGTACAAGTCCTCTATTGAGTAACTACACCAATGTTTCCAAGAACACATCTGAAGCCACTTTTCCCTCCTGAGATGCTGTTATAAAATGCACTTAGTACCAACTGGCTTTTGCTGCTCTAGAATGATTTACAGCAAACATTTAAATCAACAGATTTTAAAGGCATTTGCAAAAAGAAAATACACTGATACAGGTGCTGTCCTTTCACTTTGCTACTTTCCTAGTAAATCTCATTCCCATTTTTGGCTGCAGCTGTCACCTGATGACTCTTGCATTTATTTGTGTGTTTCCTTTTTTTGAGATAGGTCCAGGCTGACCTCAAACTCCCTTTCTCCAGCTTCAGCTTCCCAAATTCTGGGATCACGAGCATCTTTGCCACACCTGTGCTCTGAGCCATAACACTGTCATGTTCCATCCTTTTCTTTGATGTCTCAGAAGTATTTCCAGCACAGCATACTGAACTAGGATTCTCCTTTCCCAGGTGCCACTTTTTTAGGGAAAGATTCCCTAACTTTCTTTCTTTTTTTTTTTAATTTTATTTAAAGAGAAAAAAAAGCAATACAGAAAAAAGGGTAGAAACAATACAAAACCTCAAAAAAAAAACATAAATCACTAGTTCACAAACCACATACTGTCCTCCCAGAAATAGCTGTTCATGTTACAAAATTAAGGCATACAAAGTGAACACACAGTGAGGCTGCAAACAGTTACAAAAAAACAGGATGGAATAAAGCCAATTGAGATAGTATAGTGAAATTGGCACAGAACATCAAAGCAGGTCACCAGGACAACAGTAACAGGCAACATTGTATATCTCGTTGTGTTCACAATAGTTGTTCTTCTACTAGGTACAGCAAAATCAAAGAAATACACAACATTATAGAACACATCAACACAGAGTATTGAATAGAGCAACACCATTAATCAGGACAAAGCAAAACGGCGATAAAAACATCTGCCTTCAGAGATAGTAGAAGGAAACTCCCCCGACTTGCTGTACCAAATATGGTCATCTGCTAAGAGATACCCAGATCCCTGGATCCCAATTGTTAACGGGGGGCGGG
>PVJX010011323.1:28987-54062 GCA_004027295.1 Dolichotis patagonum | reverse complement strand
GATGCTGCTGTCTGGGAGACTTCCTGGAGGTGAAGGGCGGGGCTACGGGCCCAAACAGACCTGGCCCAGATGCCGATCTCCAGGCAGTTCCCTGTGGATGAAGGGCGTGCTTACCAGTCCCAAAGAGTCGCGTTGAGATGCAGGTCTGCGCAGACTTTCGATCCAAACAGCCCAGGCCACTCTACGGGTCCGGGAGTTTCGGGTCCCACAGAGACAGCCTGAGGTGCTGCTTTCTGGGAGACTTCCTCTAAATAGTAATATTTATTATAAAATGTCTAATTTTTCAAGTAATTTTTTAAAAGATCACTTTAAGTAAAATTGGTATATGGAAGTTAGAGAAAAGCAAGACCATTAGTACACCAAAGAATACACTGAATGTAATAGAAAATTAGCAGCATGGACAAGTATTGTGTTGAACAGTTTCAGAGAAGAGCAACCTAATCAGTATTCCTACACAACTCATGAAACCAAACTTCTTTTCATTTTTCTGAGGTCAACACTGATGGTTTTCTTTTCATGATTGTCCAAAACCTCCTTGACAGGATCCACTAAAAACAAATTAAAATCATCCTTGAGAATGTCTATTATTGTCATTTAGGTACCTGTTACATTACATTTTAATACTTTTATTTACAAATTTTTTTAGTGGTGGACAGGTAGAGATAATTGTGAACAACAGGTTTTGGTTTTAATCCAAAATAATTAACTATGGAAACTTTATAGAACTCTGCATTTAAAGGAGTTTGTTTCACTCAAAATGATAAATAAATGTTCTATTGGGAAATATAAAGTTATTATTGAATGCCATCTGGACAAGAAAATTATTTTTCAATGTAAATCACGTAGCTACTGCACAATTGGAAAAATTTCAAATGACATTTTTATTATTATTCAATTTTTAAATATCAAGATGTTTATAAAAGAAACAGAACTACATTTAAAAGTACAATTTCCAGTACAACAAGCTTACTGATGAAACCAAGCTAATGAATTACACATCGCTTGAAGGCCAGCCTGACATAATGAAGATGGTACATCTTTGCAAATAAGTACAAATAATGATGATATAGTTTTGCAAATAATTCATCCATGGCTAGAACATGGATCTTCTCCTTAGACCTTGAGTGATTGCATTAGTCACTTTTACACTGCAGAATCAAAGTGTCTGACTTATACTACTTGGAGGAAAAACATATTTATTTTGGTTTGTGGCTTCAGAGGTTTCAGTCCTCAGTCAACTGGCTTCAAGGCAGAAATGACATGGCAGAAGGACATGGCGGATGAAAGCTGTTCAACCCACAGTAGCCAGGAAGCACAGTAAGCAGGGAAGAACCACAGAGAAAGGAAGGGACTACAGGTAGACAAACCCTTCAAAGGTACAGTCCCACTGACCTGCTTACTCCAGTCAGGTGGTAGCACTTTTAGCCAGAAACCCATCAGTGGATAATCCCTTTGAGTTTAGCACACTCCACCTCCCCATCACCTTCCACAAGCACCACCACTTCTGAACATATCATAGGGAATGCTTTAGATCAAACCGTAGCAGTGATTTTACCAGTCACATAAAGGGTGAGGTATAGTGAGTTTTTGTTGTTTTGTTGTAATGGGCCTAAAGGTTGTAAGGAATGGGAGCAGATGACACAGTCAAAATGTTAACTACAGTTTCTTAACAAAGGAGTCAGAGATGCAAGCAGAAGAGGTGATGAGGCAGGATGCAGCACCAATCCTAGCAACAGTGGGAAGCTGTTCACACCTGAGGCCTCAAAGGGCAAGGGATTGTAATAGAGGGCCAGTCTGCAGGGCCTGTGGCCTTTGGGAAGTAAATGGTTTCTGCCAGCCCTTGCTGAGGTAAATAGGAAAGTAGACATAATCTTCCCTCTTCCTACTATGCTCTCACCCTGGGCTGGAGCCTCCTATTGGCTGACTGCAACCAGAAGCAAGTGGACAAGGGAGTCAGAGTGATGAAGTTCACTGGGGCACAGAGGACATCAACAAAAGGTGGAGAGTGACACTAAGAGTGGCACAGACTCACAACCAATTGTACTATAGCATACATTAAGTATCTACTCTGTAACAGGAAAAATAAATCAAGCTCCGAACCCTAAAACTTACTGTGCTATAAACTTTTCCCAAATCTTTAATAAATCTTACACACATCATTGCTGTTATATAATAGTTTTTTTCTTCTTCTGTGAGCATCAAGATAAGGGGCTCAGTACATTGGCTGTGTTAATGCCAGGACACAAATAATGACTCAACTGCAAGCTGCAGAAGAGAAAACAAGACATCAGTAGAGTCAGGAACCTGGGGCCAGAGAAGGAAATGAGGACATAAGACTCAAGGATTTAGAGAAAATTTTCTAAGACTGCTGTTTGGATTTTCTGTAAATGACAAAAGCAAAGTTTGTTAAGAAAGTGGGTAGGAATCACCAAAGTCTAACCTGCAAAATAATAGAGTCTAAATCAGACGTTGAGCAAAAGAAGACAAGAACAACAGCAAAACAAAGTGACTGAAAGGCAAAATCAAGTCTTAGGTTCCAGTGGAGAGGGTGGTGGAAATAAAGCAGGAAAATGTGCAAGCAGATGTCTAGGATAAGCTGCAGGTAGCTAAAAGCATTTTGTTAAACAGCATGGCATAGTCAGTAACTGAAATACCACCTCATTAGCAAGCTGAGAAAGTGGAGTGCAAGGTTTGTGGCCCGGTGCAAGATGGGAGATTTCTGTGTCAGGCAGAATGGCTTATTGTGTAACATACATGTTTGTGCCCACTCTCTGGCCTGCCTATCTCCATGGAGTGATTCAATGGGGCTAGTGGACCTCTGAATGTATAGTGTTGCATCCTTGTACTTTGGGAGCACACTTTTTAAACAACGTGCATTAAATACACTTGAGATTTGTTCTAGGAGGAGATACTTTTATATGTTCTTAAGCTGTTCACAAGACAAATAGCCATGGAACAATTACTCAACACAAAAGACAGTCAGTACCTCACTGGTCAATACTATACTGGTGCATGCACACCAGTAAGAACTGCATGGACAGATACATCCAACCAGACAGTTATATGGCTTGCAGTTCAGCATAAACACCCAACACGGACAGTAGCTTGGCATTTTGACCTGAGTGTGTGCCATAAATCATGGTCCTTATCATACACCTGGTCTACATAAACATTATTCATCTAGGATTTGGAAAAGGCTATTGGCTAAAATAATTTGATATTGGTCTTAAGGATTTAGATATTTAGATGTGATAGTTACAAAATGAAAGGAAAGACTAAAAGAAACAAAATAAAAAGGACTGACAACCAGGAACTAATCACTGAGTCATTACCAGCTGATTACTTCTGCCTTTGTTAACAGAGTAAGAAATGCTCAGGAATCACACTGAGAGTAAATTGTGGTGTTTGTGAGATTATAAAGATTTTGGCTCAAATCCCAGTAGAGTTTTTTGAAGAGTTGAATTGGATTCAGATGATGTCTTTTTAACCCCATCTACTCTTCCTAAGGTTGTGGCCTGTTCTACACTGATAGCAACTCAAGTTATGCTTCATCACACTGGACCTTCAAAGAGAGGAACTTAAAGGAATCCAGCTACTGTGCTAGGACGTGCCTGTAATCCAAGCATTCAGGGACATTGCGGAAGGAAGATCGAAATTTAATTCTAGTCTTGGGCATCTTAGCAACTTAGTGAGACCCTGTCTGCTAATAAAAAAGGTGAGCGGGGAGACTAAAGAGATAGTGCAGTATGAAGGTTCAGGGTTTAATACCCAATACTGAAGGGAGAAAAGAAAGAATCTAGGATAAATTACAAAATGAACTGAAAGAGCACCACCCTAAAATAACGACTTAGAAACATGAAGGTCTTTATCCCAAGGGTTACCCAGGCTGTTCACTGGGACTTGACCCTCCCTTTAGCTCTCACATTGATTTACAAACTGCACATTATTAAGGGTTGTCAGCTCTTAATAATCAAGAGGATTCATATAAAAATTAGATTAGTGAGTTTTGTTGAAAAAAAGAATTCAATTAGTTCTAATATACATAGCTTACACAATTCAACAGTAACATTTGGGCAGCTCATACAGGTCAACCCACTAACATAGTCATCTGCTGATAGTTGCTGTCAGTTACTGTTCCTTAAACCTTGAGGTATAGTGCTACTTTATCATTTTTTTACAGACTTATTTTTCCTTACAGTTAAACTGCATATTACCAGTTGCTTTTTGATCCTTGATTCCGTTCAGGAATCTGAGTTTACAAATTTCACTTCAACTTGCTTGGTTGAGACACTAAAAGACTCTCACTGGCACTAAGGCCAGGAGGGGCTTTTACCATAATCCATGTAACTCAGAGCAGGCAAAGTATCAACTTCCTGCTAGAGGATGACAAGAGCCCAAGTGGATTCCAGCTTCCAGGGATAGAACTTAGGCTCCACGTGGGCATAGAGACTGAGCAATAGAACTTGTAGGTATATTAAAGAAGGTACTTGTAAGGTTTGTCATTACAATAGTCTTAGCTTTGCATCATTTTTAAAGAGATGCATACTCTTCTAACAAAGAAGAAAATAGTTTCCCTGATTCAGGTTCACTGTTTAACTCTTGAATAAAAATCTAAAGAATGGTTCTTAACTTGTTAATGTTCTTCTGTTTTTTCATGTTTTCCACAATGATGCTCTTTGTCTTGTCTTTGCGTGTTTTCCATGCTTGAGATGCAATACAGGCCATAATTTATCAGTAGCACTCTACCGCCTCCATAGGGTGAGTGGGAAGCTTGGGATGTAACCTGGACTAACTTCACTAGCCATCCACCCACATCACATCTGTCACTGGCCATAGCCCGTGAGCCAATCTGAGGCATATTAGGTCTGTGGATGCCTAGTCCATGAAATGCTTATCTATATCAAAGTGCTTTGTTATAACTTCCCACTGACCTATAAGTGGTATTTAGCTGATTTTCCATACAGAATTTAAATTTAAAACAGTACAACAGATACAAGAATTCAAAAATGAAGACAGCAGCATTTATATCTCAGTAGTTGCCATAAGCTTGAGACAAAAAAGTGAGCTGTATTGTTATGAGTACAGAATGACAAAGCTTAAAATAGTTCCTATATATAATAAGGTGTCAAGAAAACTAAGACATGTACTCCTGTTAAATATTCAATGGTTAATTTGAAAATCATGCAAATCTCTGTTTTATCCAACTATGAACCTGTACAAACAATTTGAAGGTCTATCATGAAAACTGGTATGGATGTGGTGGAGAATCAGAACTCTTGAAGACCAGAAAGTGGTAGCAGTGAGCTGGGGCCCTAAAACTCCATGGGTGCCTCTATTTCCTGCTGAGGAGACATAGGTGATTTGAATGAAGAACAGTGTAGGCCCCTAGCCATGCTTTGTAAACCACAAACATCCTGATAATCAGGGACATTTATGTGCTAAATTAGAAGTATGAAGACTCTTTCAAGGGTCATGATAGTAGATTATGACTGAATTTTCAGAAGGTAAGCTAAAAAGAGAATTAAACTGCTCACCATTGGTGAAGGAAAGACAGAGAGAGACTCCCTCAACAGAAGAAGATCAGAGAGCCTACTCTGAGAGTTTAAGGCACTCTTATTCTCCATTATCCCGTAAAAATCCTGCTGACTTGGGGGGCAGGGTTGTATGTGAATTCTTGGATTACATCAAAAGGAGAGCTTGAAATAAGACCTTAAACAGATGATTCTAGGAAGCAGAAGTAAAAGAATGGGTACAGTGAGAGGAGATAGAAGGAAATAGCTTTTAAAAGGTACATTCTGCGTTGATGACCACTGTGGACCTCTCCTGCTCCGGGCATTCCTACTAAGGAGCCAACAGTACACCCATTGGAGGTTTTACAGCAAAGATCGAAGCGAGAGTGATAATCCACCAACTCCTGCTTATGGTTGGGGGTGAGGGTTTAGCACTGGGCACTGATACCTTGCACTTCTGGATTCTGCTTGCGGTGGCTCAGGGTCTGTCCTGACTGGCGAAACCTCCTGCTGCCAAGTATCTGAGTTTACAAACTCCAAGATTCTAAAGAAGGGACTTGATGTAACACAACAGGGAAGCTACAATGGGCATCACCTAGAAGCCACAGATGGGCTGAACTCTACCTGACCAAGGTGATGAAGTGAGAACACCGTAATTATCTGCTGTATGCTATAATTTCCTGGAGTTTTCTGAATTAATTTGCATAGAATTGTGTTGATTGTAAACATCAAGCCTGAAATTTGAGAACCACCTAAAGAAAACATTGGTTTTCTATGATTATTTGCAGTTGTAAATTGAGGCCTCATTGTGATTTTTTGAAATTTTGCGGGATGCCACTTAAGTATCTAACAAGCAAAAAGCAAATAATGCTTTGAAAAAAAAAAACTTATTGTGTGCGTCCCTTCAGTTTAAGAATGAATCACTTTAGTTGTTTACATTGAAAGAATTATCAGAGATATGTCCCATCACTAGAATGTATTTAACACAGAACATATTTTGATATTAAGTAATATATTTGTAGGAAGTATTTTGAGATAACTACAAAATGACAATTATATCTATAGTTATTCTTAACTCTTAGAAATGTTAACAGTTTCTTATAATCAAATGGCAGAAGTAATTTCAAAACCTTTTAAAGCATATTTTAAGTAGGTTAACATAATCTTTCATTATATTGAAATAATAACATACAATTTTAAAAATATGTTTGATAACTGAAAAAGACACACATACAGAAAATAATGAACTTGAATAGTGAGGTTTTGCTTTACTTTGCTTTTCAAGTTGGTGAAGAGAGATAGCAACAATGGAAGTCATACACTGGGTGAGCTAAATGGATTTTTTCTGGAACGCTATGTTGGTTTTTAACAATTAATTTCAAAATCACTACCACATTACAAAACTGGATTTAAGGACTTTTCTGCACCATACACAATATGGGAGTTTTTTTTTAACTTTAATTCTGCACTTTAGCCTTAGCCTCTCATTTTTCAACTAGGGGGTTTGCATTTCTATTTTTAAAATATTGGCATTAATTCAGTGATGTTAGAATTCAAATAAGTTGACTATAACATATCTGATTTTTGTACAAAATAGATGTCTATGTTTGTTTCCAAAATGTTTTTTCTTCTAGGTCAGAAAAATCTTTATAATATATTTTTAGGATAGACATAGTTATATATCCATGGTTCATCTAGTTAATGTGTCTCTTGCATGTATCATATTTTATAATGTTTATAGCACAGTTTTATTAATCTAAACTTTAAAATAAATGTAAAAGTATAACTTGTAAGGAATATAAAGGACAAATAGAAAAGACAAAATATGTAGATTTTTTTTAAAGTCTACATAAAAGTCAGAAAGGTGATTATAGATGAATATTAAAGACAAGATCTGAAGACGATAAAGATTAAACACGAAAGAAGCTGAAGGGAAAGCGTGAGTGAATTATTAAGAATCATATAGAAAATGAAAAAGGATGAAAATGACAACACATATTTTAGCTTAAGTGCCCATCAACTGAGGAATGGATAAAAAATATGTGGTATTTTTATACAATGGAGTACTACTCAACTATAAAGAATGATCACATTGAGATATTTATAAATAAATGGATGTAACTTGAGACCATACACATAAGTGAAATAAATCAAACTCACATGTGTAAATACTGTATAGTCTCCCTAGTGTAAGAAATGGTAAGGGTACATAATATACAAAAACCTCAATAAATACAGTGAAAGGATAAGAATCTGCTCAAAGGGGAAAAGTAGTATCTTAGGGAAAAGGAGGAAAAAGAAAAAATATCTAAAATTATATAACCACACTTAGGATAGCTAAGATGATTTTGTAACAAATTCTGTAAGTTCTTAGAACAAAACAATTAACATTCATAGGATTGGAACAATTGTGCATGTTACTCTATGGTAATCTGAGGAAGCCTTGAAGATCATTATGTAAAATAACAACCCTAGTTATGCTCCTACCACCTTGTTTTAAGGTCTATATTGTCAGTGTTTTGGGTTCTTTGCTATTGTTATCTATTTGTCTTTTTTGTTTTGTGTTTTTCTAGTAATTTGTTTAGTTTAGTTTTGTTTTTACTTTTAATATAGAAAGGATAGGTATACATGTAGAGACTTATACATGCATAGAACTTCTAAGTAGTTTAGGAGAATTAATTATATAATGCATGATGAAATGAACAGCTACTTTGAAAAAGAGACATTATGTTATCCATTGCTGATTCCGTAGCATCATGCTGTAAAATCCAATAATTCCATTATTCTTTGTTCAGAGTGATTTTAGTCTGTTTTGTGTTGTTTAATTTCAACCTACATGAAAGTATAGACAGCTATTTTGAAGAGAATGAGAGACATTATGGCAGCCATTGCTGATTTCCCTATTATTTGGTTTTGAAGGCCTGTAGTGCCTTCATCGCTCTGTTCTTATCAGTTTAATAGTATTTTGTTTTGTATGAATTCATTGTGTGTGGAGATATGGACAACTAGAAGAAAACAAGAGACATTATGGTAGCCAGTGATGATCTCCTGTTGTCTTGCTTTGAAATCTGTGTCATTTACATTGTTTTCTTCTGATTGGCTTTGTTCTGTTTTGTTACACTTAGTTTTACCCTCTTTAAAATAAGGTTTAAATATATATATATTAGTTTATCAATTAGAGAAATTATAACTATGAAAGCAACTGCTTTGCTTAAATTATATTTGACTTGCTGAGTACCAAATAATTTCTTAGATACAAAATAAGAGTTTATTTCTAAATATGGAATCACTTGAAAAATCTGTATGAATAGTTCCCAGTTTTTTGAGTAGATACAGAATAGAAATATTAAAATATAGAGCAAATATAAAGTACAATAAGTATACTTTACCAGAGATTCAAGGTAATCTTTCAAATACAAAGATAGTACATTGATGAATGGAAATAATACTTTTCCAAGTTAGAACAAACAGAGCATTACTAGTAACTGACAAGGGCTTAAATATTTATTTCTTAGAATGGGTAAATCTAAAAAGATTGCCATAAAATGTAAGACATTTCTTTGAGATGCACTGGCATACTGTAGCATACATAAAATTGACTTTAAGTGCCCTCCAAACAACTTGAAAATAAGTACCAATAACAGCAATGAGTAACCACTGACTAATAGAAATACACCATGTTTATTAGATGACCCAGATGGAGAAATGACAGTAATTTAAAATTTGACCCTTGATGTAAACATCAGAAAGAGAGACACTTTAAAATGTGCTTGCTCACTGACAGCTGAGCTCATTTTCACAGTTAAGGAACTCAGTTTGGATTTGATAGTAGCAGATATTCTGCCAAGGCTCTGTTTTCTTTTTTATGTCATATATTCCAGAGGGAGAGAAGAGTTTGTTGAGTGCTTTAAAATGTTCAGCTAGAAGGTTTTGGTCCAAGTGTACAAGTTTATGTCAGATTCCACACTGCTGCCCTTACCTTATTATATTCGATGAGTTCCTCCTGTGTAGAACTCTGTCAGGACCAGTGTGGCACCTGTTCAATATGGCCCTGGAACTGAAAATGGCGGTGTGTCCATCCAATACTGATTTCTGTGTTCTTCCAAGCTCAAATTGAACTTCTTGCTGTTGGGGCGTGTACCAGTGTCTCCCCAGTCAGTTGTCAATACGTCAGTCTCCTGGCCCCTTCAAACTCCACATCCTGTCAAACCTAATATAGGCTTGAGGGCTTCTTTGCCTGCCTCAGAAGGATCTTACACTCTTCCACAGCACACCCATGCCCACAAGAAAGTTATTTTTTCCTTTCCTGCCTCTGTTTCTTTACCACGCCAAAAAAAACCAACATTTTTGGTGCTGTGACTCAGATCAATGAGGCAAGGGGCACCTGGGCTACCCCTGGTTTGAGCTCCCCCAGCAGTGAGCTGTCTCTCTGCTTTCTTTCACTCTTTTTCCTCTTTCTCTTGTCTCTGCCTCTGTCCTTACTAGCCTCCATCCAATAGCAACTCGCCTCGCCTCTCAGTGCCTCTCACTGTCTCATAAATCACAGGCTCACATCAGGATTCCTGCACGTCTCAGCTTGTGTAGCTTTCAGTTCACCTTTGATTCAGCCACAATTGGAAATATTCCTTCTTAACTCCAAAAACACAATCCGCTCAGGCACGATTGTACGGGTGGAACAAATTAGAGTAGAAGACCACAAACCATCAGCATTCAAATTGAAGAGTGAAAAGGACCATGAAAGAAAGCACTACTCATCCATGGTCTCTCTGCAGAAGAGAAGAATAAAAATTAAGAATGTGGAACATAAAACAATATATGTAAGAACCAGCACTATTTTTCCCAATCATAAAAAATCAGTTGTTAATTTCTCTCTTTTTTATTCCTTAACAGCAATAAATATATATGCAACAAATACCAGTGCACTGACTACATAAAACAAATATTAATTGACATGAAAAATCAAACAAGCACTAATACATTTGTATTGGGGGATCTCAATACCGTACTGTCACAAAAGGCAAATCAACTAGAAAAAAAAATCAGTGATGAAATATTACAATTGAACCAAACTTTTGAACAAATGGACCTAGTAGATGTCTACAGATAACATCAGAATATACATTCCTCTCAGCTGCATATTGGATGTTCTCCAAAACACACTACATACTAATTTATATAATATGAGTAAGTAAATATAGGGGAACTGAAATAATCTCATGCATAGTATCATACCATAATGCAATGAAATTGGAAATCAGTGGTAAAAGAAACCACAAGAATTTCATAAACAAATGGACATTATACAACACCTTTCTGAACAATCTGTGGGTCATGGATGAAATTAAAGAAGAAATGAGATGGTTAATATAATTAAATGATAGTGACAATACAGCATGCTGAAATTTATGGGGCACAGTGAAAGCAATCCTAAGAGACAAATTGTTGGCAGTGAATATTGATTTCAGGAAAACAGAACAAGCACAAATAAACAGATTAATGGTGTACCTCAAACTTCTAGGGAAAAAGAGCAGGCTAATCCAAAAGCTCATATGAGGGATGAAATATATAGGTCAGAGCAGAAATCAATTTATTGGAGACTAAGAAAACAATAGAAACAATAAATAAATTAGATTTGGTTCTTTTTAATTTTTTTGGTTTTTTTATTTTTCAGTACCAGGGATCAAACTCATCACCTCACGCTTGCCAGGAAGGCATTTATGCCACTCAGCTAAATACCTGGCACTGAGAGTTGGTTCTTTAAAAGATTAAATAAAATCAACAAACCCTTATTCAAACTTATCAAAAAAAGGAAACAAAAAAATGGAATCCATGCAATTAAGAATGAAAAGTGTGAAATTACAATGAACTCTGCAGAAATCCAGAAAATAAGTATAGCTACCTGGCGAATTTGTATTCTAATAAGATGGAAATGCAGATGATACATATGAATTACCAAAGCTTATTCAAGAAGATATGAAAATCCTAAATAAATCAACATCAATTAATGAAATTGGAAATGTAATTAAAAAACATACCTTCAAAGAAAATCCAAGGCCCTGAAGGATTCACTGCTGAGGTCTACACAAAATTTAGAGAGGATTTAATACCACTGCTTCTCAAAATCTTTACTGAAATAGAAAGGGAAGCAATACACCCAAATTCATTAGGGAAAGAAAGTGTTATCCTGATAATAAAACTGGAGAAGAACCCAGTCAAGAAAGATAACTACAGGTCAATCTCCCTAATGAACACAGATGCAGAAATCCTCAATAAGATGCTAACAAACAGAATGCAGCAAATCATCAAGAAGATTATACACCATGACCAAGTTGGATTCATTTTAGGGATGCAGAGATGGTTCAACATATGCAAATCAATAAACATAATATATCATATTAACAGAAACAAAGACAAACATCACATAATCATCTCAATAAATGCAGAAAATCTTTTTGCAAAGTCCAGCACCCATTCATGATAAAAAAAAAACCTACAGAAAGTAGAAATCAATGATCTTTATCTCAATCTGGTAAAAGCCATCTACGAAAAAGCAACAGTCAATATCATACTAAATGATCAAAAACTGAAAACATTCACTCTAAAATTAGGAAAAAGACATCCATTGTCTCCATTGTTATTCAACATATTCCTGGAAACTTCAGCTAGAGCAATTAGACAGGAGAAAGAAATAGAAGAATAATGATAGAAAAGAAAGAAGTTAATTACAATTATTTGTAGACGACATGATACTCTACATAGTATCATGTATACTACACCCCCAATCCACTAAAAACAGTTATATTTAAGCAAATTCAATAGCATATCTGGTTACAAAGTCAACACTCAAAAATTAATAGCTTTCCTGTACACAAATAACAAACTCATTGAGACAAAAATTAGATAAACAACACTTTTCACAATAGAATCCAAAGAATAGAAAAGAAATATCTATGAATCAATCCAAAGAAGGATGTAAAAGACTCCCACATTGAAAACATGAGTACTCCAAAACAGGAGGTTGAACGAGATGGAAAGACACCACTTGCCTTTGTGTAGGAAGAATGAATATAGTGAAAATGGTGATATTTCCAATACTGTTATGCATATTTAACACAATTCTGATCAAAATTCCTATGATATATCTCACAGAGTTAGAGAAACAATCTTAAAATTCATTTGGAACCATAAGAGACCTAGAATAGCAAAGGTAATTCTGGACAACAAAGGCAAAGCAAAGGGCATCACAATCCCTGACTTGAAATTATACCATAAACCTACTGTGATAAAAACAGAATGATACTAGCAAAAAAAAATAGACTCAAGGGTCAGTGTTACAAATTAGAATGCAGAGAAACAATTCCAGACATACTTAAACACATTATCTTTGACAAAGGTGCCAAACACTTTCACTGAAAGAAAGATAGACTTTTAAATAAACAGTGCTGGAAATACTGGATTTTCACATGCTTAGACTAAAAATGATTCTATATCTTTCACCATGCACGAAACTAAATTCAAAATGGATCAAAGATCTAAATATTAAAAGAGAAACATGAAATCTTCTGGAAGATAGAATAGGTAAAACTCTTGAAGACATTAGTGTAGGCAAAGTTTCATGAAAAAATCACTGACCACACAGGAAATACCACAAAGAATCAATAACTGGGACATTATCATATTAAAAAGCTTTTGTACAGTAAGAGAAACCACAAACAGAGTAAAGAGACAACCCAAAAGTATGGAAAAAATGTTTTCCAGTTGTTCCTCACATAAAGGATTACTATCAAGAACACATCAAGAACTAAAAATAATCAGACTTCCAAAATTTAAAGATTCAATCCAAAAATGGGCATCTGAGATGAACACACAATTCTCAGATGAAGAAATACAAGCAATAAAAAAAATACATGAAAAATGTTCAACATCACTGGTCACTCGAGAAATACAAGAGAGACACAAATTAAAACAACACTAAGATTCCATCTTATACCATAAAAATGGCTACCATTAAGAATCAACTGATAAGAAATGCTGGAGGGACTGTGGTAAAAAAGAAACACTGCTTCACTGTTGGTGGAAGTGTAGACTGGTGCAACCGCTGTGGAAATCATGTAGACATTCCTTAGAAAACGAGGATTAGAGGTTTCATTTGACCCAGCTATTCTTCAGGTTATCTTCCCAGAAGAATTAGAAAACATAACCACAGCAATATATATGCACCCATGTTTGTAGCAGCACAATTTGTAACAGCTAAATTTTGGGAACAAACCAAATTCCCATCAACTGAGGAATGGATAAAAAGATGTGATCTTTTTGCACAAGGGAGTGCTACTGAGACATAAAGAAGGCTAAACTAGAGTCTTTTATAGATAAATAAAAGATAAATATAGATGCAACTTGAGACCATACTCAGAAGTGAAATAAACCAGACTTGCATGTGTAAGCATCATATTGTTCTCTGGTGTGAGAAGCTGAAAGAGTAAATAACTTCCGAAATATACAATAGATTTTGTAAAATAATGAAGAAACTGTTCAAAAGAAAAGAAAAACTGGGATGAGAGAATGGAGAAAAGAAAGAGGGGAAAAACAAAAACAAAACTCTCTATATAGATACATACATGCATATATATATATAAAATAAGAAGTTTATGTTACTAATCTCTCTAAGTTCATTGAAAACAATAATATTGTTTGGACAATTAAACACCAATATCTTGTAGTCTGAGGAACTAATTTAAAGATAACTGTGCAATGTATTAAAACCATTGGTACTTTACTATTGTTGCAGGCAGCTGAGTTAGTTAGAAATATTATAGGCAGTGAGACAGGGCTGGGTCCTCAAAGGAGCCAGTGCAGATACCTTACAACTGTGGGGGAGACAGACACCTCCTCCTGTGGGCCAGGCTTCAAGACAAAGGATCAAACGAATGCGTCCACATCCTAAGGACTATATTCTAAATAGTTTCCTATCATCCTGAGGAAGTCAGGAGTCCCCATTCCAATCACCTAAGGAAGAGTCACAGCTCTCTAAGAATGGCTGCTTTCTAAGTGACTTGCTTCCCCATTTATCCTCAATTTAATCAATTTTACCTGAACTACTAATCTTATTGGCTAACTATATTTATGTCCCACCTTATGCCCACCTGCTTTGTGAGTTCCCAGTCTTTCGCCAGCTTGAACCCATCTCACCCCATGATTTTGCTCTATAACAGTCCCTGGAAAAGACAGAGTCCTTGGCAACCTAGTTGGGACACCTTCTGTCTCTCTTCAGACTGAAGCTTCCTTCTCCCAAAAATTATATTCTACTCTTAATCTCCGCTGTTCCTAAAATTCATTCTTTGATTTTAGGGAACACGAACTCGCAGACAGTAGGTTGAGAATTTCATTCCCCTGTATCATTTGGAGGTCTTCCACCAAGATCACTGGATGGAGGTAAGAGTTTGCTTTTGCTTCATAGACTGTGGACTGGGACTCATTTAGGTAACAAATTTTCATGATTCATATTTTGCTTTGTCTTTGCCAGTTGTTTATAACACCTGTGATAATTGCTTGCTATTTGCCCATTGTTTTTAATTGCTTTATCTCATAGTTTTATTAACATAATGTGAATCTAAGTTAAAACATGCAAAATTTATAAAGTTGTGATATTTCTTTAATGGTATATTATTATTTTTTTCTTATAAAAGTTAAATTTAAATTAGTTGCTCAAGTTACTGGTACTCCTTGCTTGGCTTTATTTAGACAGTAGCACTAGAGAAAATATTAGAACACCTCTGACAGGCTTTAATGTAAACTTCTGTAAAATGGTTCTCTTAAATCAAAATCTAGCTCAGATTTTAAAAAATATCCATGCCTACAATAAAAACAGGGACTCTTTCCACTGTTTTAGTTGCACTAGGCTGGTGGTCAGTCTTCCAGACTTGGAGGACAGGTTTCATAGAGACAGACTGGCTCTAATCCTCCTCTATACTCTAGAGGAAATATCAAGCCTGTTGTGCTTCAGTTTTCTTCCTTTGACTTTACCTCTACTCATTTCCCACTTTGTACTTTCATTACAGAGGCATGTAAAATTAGGAAAAATAGATTATTCCAATATTTTCCTTCTTAGGTAAGCCCATAGAAAATGAGTGTTTGCTAACGCCGAA
This sequence comes from Dolichotis patagonum, assembly GCA_004027295.1. NCBI lineage: Eukaryota > Metazoa > Chordata > Mammalia > Rodentia > Caviidae > Dolichotis > Dolichotis patagonum. The sequence continues at coordinate 38,407 of PVJX010011323.1, read as the reverse complement.
GACAGGGAAGTCATCTTAGATGAGGGACACATACACCCTCTTTGGGTCAGATGAGACATTGATTAGAATTGTACCTGTGCAGGAGAACACACATAAGAGCCATATCCCGGCTCAGTGTTCTGGGCAAATCTCTTTTGGATATTAAACCTGAGACACAGTGTGGAGAACCGGCTTCCTATGACAGTGGAAGAAGCTATTCCTGGAAGCAGCACACAAAGGGGACCTAGACACATTAGAATAAGGAGGCTCTCCAATCTCACAAGTTGTGGACTTTAAAACATTTATTGTAAATTCATAGAGCAATAGGTAATGATCTTGCTCAGGCTTTGAACTATCTCTTACAGAATTCTGACAAACAGTGGTTACTCTGCCAGCTAATTAATCACTCTTATAGCAGCTGCCACCCTCAAAAGCAGAGGACAGTTTCCCCAGCATCTGTTTGGTGAATCCCCATTGAAGCCAGTGGCCAATGGAGTCAATGGATTGTTGACCAGACAGACAGCTGGATTCCTTTCTGGAGGCTGATCTCTGAGTATTTGAGCTCATAGAAACTGAGAACTGATGGTTTCTGGTCGGGACAACTCTTTAGTGGACACCCAAAAGTTCCTCAGTGGACATTTGCTCATGACCACTGAAAATCTCCACTTTTGTGTCATCATTATTTCTAAACTTTTCAGTGGAGTTTCAGATCACTTAGACTACTCCCTTCAGAGATTAGACTTTGGTAATTTACAACAGTTGTTTACATTTCACCTCAGCTAGTAGGAAAAGATTTACATGTGTGCCTTACATATGTAAATTAGGAGTAAATAGGCTTTTCTTTTCTGTGTGCCTAGAAGACTGACGTACCTTTTTCTAACTCAAAATCTGGATTGCTAGATGATAATTTATAAATTAAACCTGTGAGCATCAAAGATATAAAAATTTTAATAAAGTGTAGCCTTGTGCTGTTACTAGGAAAGGTTACCTAGGTAATTAAGTGGGAGACTCCTTTGCATGGGGCAAGGCTCCTCCAGTCAATTGTTCTACCTATCTTTAGTGGAGAGTTACTTTACAACTTGGCAAGCATTCTACTTCCAACTCTCCTTTTAACATATGCTCTCTTCCAATAAACAAAGTAGTAGTTTATTACAAAGTTATGCTTCCTTCTTTAAGCATTCCTTATGGAAACAAAGTTCATGAGCTGTCTGGGAAATAGGATTGCACGCCAGGCCAAGGGTGAATAGGCTGACTGAATCTATCTTCCATTCTCTGCACATGCATCCACCTTCTCTGGAGCAGGTGTCACCCCAGGGATGCCTAGGGAACATTTAGCAAATAGGAATAAAAAGGGATGCCTTGTTTTATTTTCTTTTTCTCATAATAGATAGCTCAATATCATTCATAGCTCAGTGAAAGGTCCTGAGTTCAATTCTTGGGAATAAAAAAGGTTTTATACTTATGCCTCACTTTTATAATACAGATATGGGCAATGCTATACCAAAGCCCCTTACTACTTTGGAATGCATTCTTTAGCACTGGAAGATATTCAATCCTTCCATTTTAAAACAGAGACAATTGGTATTTCTCTGCAGGAGTGCGTGGCCTACCTACGCACTAGAGCCAAAATGGAATACAGAGGGAAGTATTAATTATGATGTTCTTTCACAACTAAAATCATATTGTAAGAAATAGGAAAAATGTTTAGAACTACATTATGTTAAAATTTTCTTTACATTAAAAGATAATTCTTATCTATGCTCCAGGTATAATTATAATCCTTATGAGACCACTCCCATTCATAGGTCTCTTTCTTTCAGTGACTTAAAACAAATTAAGCTAAAACTAGGAAAACTTTCAGATGACCCTCATAAGTACACTGATGTCTTTTGAGGATATAATCAGACCTATGAGCTAGGCTGAAAAGATGTAAATCAAACATTGACTTCTAGTGAGAGAGAGACATTACAAGCTGCTATAGCTAAGGTCAGTGTAGGTTAGGGAGTTGCTGGTGTGATTTTTCACTGTGCTAGATAGGATCTGCTGGTGAAGGTGGCTCAGAAATGCTTGCACTGGAGATGCCTGGTGTGTGGAGAACATTTCAGAACTGATCCTCCTGCTCTGCAGACTCAGCTTTCATATAGCTGCCAGAAGGAGCTTGTTCAGGTGAAAGTCAGATTGTGACACTTCCTTCAAGACCTCCAGTGACTTTCATTTTATGGAGTAAGACCTAAAATCCTTGCATTTATCTAGAACATTTGATGTGGCTCTCCATTTTCTTTCATTTGTTTGGTTTTTTTGTCTTTGTTTTGTATGTCTTTTATGTCTTATCTTCCAAAGTCAAACTGACCTATTTGTTAGGCTTCCCCCACACCAGACCTGTTCTGCCTCAAGGCATTTGTACTGACTGGATTCTTCTAGAAATGCTCTTCCTCCGGTATCCACCAGAGTTATCTATTATATTTTCTTTAAAACTCAGTAAAGTGGCAGCGTATCTTTGAAAACTGTCCTGTATGTTTTGTCTAAAATTACAGCTTCCTGAATACTCCAAAATTATTTCTATCTCTTTCTCTTTGATTTTACGTTTTAGCATTTCCTACCATCTAGCATACTCCATACTTTACTGAATTGTTTCAGTTCCTCATTATAATGTAAACTCCATGAAGAAATGGATTTTTGTCATATTTTGTAAGTTTTATTTTTCTAAAATCTGGAACAATGCCTTGGAAAAAGTAGTTGTACAGAAATACTTGAAAAGTGAATGAGAAAAATGAACCTAATGTTTATTGATTAATTATGCCCATAATTTCCATAAAATGTATGCATTTGTGATGAAAAGAAAGAGATACTTATTTTCTTCTGGGAGAATCTGGAAGCCAGAATGAAAGTTATGGTTAATCATAAATTTCTATACTTAAATTTAGGTTAGAGAATTATTGTCTATTTAATGTGGTCATATGCATTAGTTTTACTGTAGTTAAATGTTAATTAATTTCCATTTTTTATAGAGCCATTTCTTGGGCTGGGGATTTAGCTCAGTGGCATAAGTTCCTGCCTGGCTATCACAAGGTCATGAATTTGATCCCTCAGTACCAAAAAATAAATAAATAATGAAATAAATAAATAAAGCCATTTCTTTAAGAATGCCTGTCAGCTTATAGGTAGTAATTTTTCACTCACATGTAGACTTTGTCTCTTCTCATGCATTTTAGAATTAGGCTAATTTTGGAAGATGAGAGAAAAATTATTGCAGTGAATTTTTCAATTCTCACAAACACTACAAGTACCACTTTGAGAAGTGTCACATCCTACACCCCAGCTGCTCATCAGTACATGGTTGCCATTGGCCCACAGCCACATAATAACACAACTCGTTCTGTACAAAGGACAGAAACTAAGCTAATAAAAATTGCTGAAACAATACTTTGCAATCCTAAAAGTAGCAACGAAAATAGTAGACTCCATTCAGTAGTCTGTTTTAGTAGGTTTTTTTCATCATTAGTATCAGAAAAACACCAAAGATAATGACTAGAAAGTCATTGCAAGATGTTCCAAAAATTGTCTACATAATTACTTTTCTCTGGATTGCTCTTCTCCTTGTGATGAAGTAATCTTGCTTGCTCTGGCTAATTCAGTACTCATATTCTTGTGCTTAATGTTTAGAGAATAAAAAACACATTTTGGTCATTTTTGTCAATTCCACATTCAGGTATTTATTGAAATAATTAGTTCATTTTAGTCATATACAGATAAGAAATTTTAAGTATAGGATATTATTTTAAAATCTAATTTTTAAGACTTAATATAATTTTATTGAATCTAATATGACTATTAAAATATTTTGTTCAATAAAAATTCATAGCATATTGAGAATCAAAAATAAATCAAAATATATAATTTTATAAATTCAGATTAATTTACTTATAGGTAAGAATCAGTAACTAAATTTACTGTGAAAAATGAAAAAATTGATTAAAGCTATATATTGAAAATGATGACAAATATCTTGGGTATATTGTTACTTTTATTTCTTATGTTTAGATATGATTAATGTTTTTGCTTTTAAAATTATGTGTTCCATGGATATCATACAATATATTCTTTAGTTGTTTTAAAATGATAATATTAACTAGTTTTAAAAATTTTATTGAAAGAACTAGAATTAACACAATTGAATATCCTTAACATTAATACCCAAAACACATATTAAGTTTGACTCAGAATGTTTCTGGGAGTTTTCAGGTAAAACTATAGAAATATTGCAATTCATAAAGCTGACTTTGGGGGTTATGTGGTCAGTTATGGTTAGAAGATTCAAGGTCATAATTGAATTTTAAAAGGTAGAAAGATATAAAATTATTAATATGTACAAGTTACTGGATTTTTTGTGTGCTCTGGAAAATGAGTCTAACATTTCATATTTAAAAAGTAACTTTATTTTGAAAACTGTTTTATTTTTAACTAAATTGAAAAAATAACAGATAAGAGTCAAAATGAAGTATTCTTTAGATGTAGTGTTCATGCACAAATTCATGAAAAGCTTAAGTCTCTCATTCCTGTATCTCAATATTTAGAGCAAGAGCTTTCACCGCTGGCAAGGTTTGCTTTCTAAATATACCTTTCTGTTATCTTAAAGGCAAAAGTTTCTCCTTTAAATGAAGTTCATCTCATTCTTTATGCAAACATTAGAGAATACAGATTTGTTTCTTGGACAATTGTGCATTCATACTCCCCCTAGTATGAGCCTGAAGCCATAGGATTTTAATAGAAAGTGATGTGACAAGCTAATCTCTTTTTTTCTTCCTGAAAATCTATTTAGTAGACGTAGGAGGTGTGAAATGTGTACTTGACAATAACTTACGAAGCCTGCTTAGTTGTGGAAGGCTTTTACAGTAGTTAGGGGTTTTAGAGAGTTTAGTGCTCCTGTAGAATGATAAAATTTTTGATGGTAAGTTATACTATTTTACTGTGATAATCCTCTTAAAGAGATTGTTGCAGTACGAGAACTGAAATCACCCAGAGTAACTGCTTATCTTTGTACACTTTTCTGATACTACAACAAAAATACCCAGGACTGGATAACTTATAAAGAAAAATCCAAATAATTTTGTATAGGCTTTGTTGAGGGGCCCCCTAGGTGTACCCTTTGTAGTGGATGGCATCATGGTAGGAATAAATGTGAGAGGGTGAGATTATATGGTGAGTCAGGAAGCCAGAATGAGGATGAGGGCCACACTTACTCTTTTTATAGCAATTCACTCTTTTAAAAACTAACTAAGGTCCCAGAAGAACTGCTAAGTCACTTCCAAGTACAGCACCCCAGTGACCTCCCATGTATGCTGCCTCTTCAGTACCTGCCTCCCAACATTGCTACTTTGAGAACCAAATATCCAGCATCCTTGGGATATAATCCATACTCAAACCACAGCACTGCCGAAGTCTCCTATCCTTCCATGGCAAATTTAATTTACTGACAATATAGTCTGCACTTTCTTCTTTCTGCCCCAGTCCTCATTCTCTGTCCTACCTTTCTTCTACCATCTCTCCTTTTATCTTAAGGAAAGGGTTTTTCTCAGTGAATTGATATTCCACAACACAGTCAGTGTCCAACTTATTGTCTTACTTGCCACAGTTAGCCGTTTTTGACTGAATACTACTTTCTTGAATAACTTTAAGTAAAAATGAAATAAGCTTGTCAGAAAAATCTGATACTCAGATTGTGTCAAAATTATTTTTTGTCTTTACCTGGGAGTTTTCCCCAATCTTGGACATTGACTTACTAGTGTAGTCATGAATATTGCAAATACTTATGCTGTTAATTCCCTGAAGTAAACATGGAAAATATTTTATACAGTTTGTTTTCATCTTTAAAATATTAAAGACAGACATATATTAAAATTAATTAAAAGAAAACTAATACAATTTATCTTTGACCATCATACCAAGTCACATATACTTTCCAATTGGCAATTAACATATTATGTATTTAATAAATACAGGCTTATTTCTTGGACAATTGTACACAAAATACCCCCACTGTGTACACCATCTCATTATATGTATGTGTTAGTATATGTGTCTGTGTATATGTGGATGTATATGGATATTTTTATGGTAGTGAGAGATTTAGAAGACTTGTGTGCTCCTATGCAATGATAAAGTTGCTAATGTCTATCATAGTATTTTAATGTATATTTCTCCCATATAGATTATTACTGCAAAAAATCTCAAACATTATATCATGTGTTTATAATTCTTATATAGTTTTATACTCATTTAATAAAAAACTACAGAATTGCTATCAAAAACTAATTTATACACTATAATGTCCTTAGCCAGAGAAATAAGAGAAAGGAAAAAGACCATTCAAAGAGGAAAAAGGAGAATAACAGAGTACATATTTGCAGATGTGGGGTTTATACAGAGGAAAAACCTGAACATCACCAATATACTGTTAGCACTGATTGCCAAATTGAGTAAAATTGCTGGTTACAGAATCATCATACAAAAATTTGCAACTTTCCTATATACTGACAATGACCTTATTGAGAAACAAATTAAGAAAAAATTCCATTTTCCAAAGCTACAAAAAAATTCCTAGGAATAAATTTAACTAAGGAAGTCAATAATTTCCACAATGAAAATTTTAAAACATTGATGAAAGAAATTGAATATGAAACAAAGAATGGAAAGATATCTCATGTTTATGAATTCAAAGAATCACTGTTAAAATCTCCATGTTACCATAGCTAATTTATAAATTCAGTGAAATTCCTGTCAAACTACCAATGACACTTTAAATGAAGTAGAAAAATAATTCTACAATTCATATGAAACCACAAAAAAAACCTGAATAGCCAAGGGATCTTAACAAGTGAACAAAGCTGGAGGCATATTATCTGAACTCAAAATATTCTACAAACTGAGTTTCAAAGAGTTACACGGGCATAAACACCAATATATAGAGCAGTAGAGAATGTGGAAGTAAGTCCATGCACATGTAGTCATCTGCCTTGAACACGGGTACCATAAATACGCATTGGAGAAAGGACAATCTCTTTAACAAACACCACTGAGAAAATGGATGTTCACATGCAGAAGAAAAAACAAAAACCTAGACACCCAACTCTCACCATGTACAAAAATCAACTCAAAATTTATGAGACCTTGATATAAAACCCATAACTATAAAAATACCAGGAGCAAACCTAAGGGACACACTTTAAGACACAGTTTCGGCAGCACCTTGAGACCATACTGTTAAGTGAAATAAATCAGACACACAAGTTTAAATAGCACATAGTTTCTTTTACATGAGGACACCAAATTATAAATAAAGAGCAAGATAAAAGATAAGTAGTAGGGTAAAGGGAGACAGACCTTCTGCAAAGGGAAGAGGACCAAGAAATGGGGTGAGGAGGAAATGGGAAATGAAGAATTGAAGAAAAAACATGAAAAGAGAGCTTTTGCAAATGGAAATGGAACCTAGAGTTGAAAGAATGAGCAATAAGATACCAAAAAAAGAGAGAGAATTTAGATGTATTATGTACATGAACAAACTCATCATGACAAATGTAATCACTGTGTGATACAACTGTGTACTAATAAAAAATAAAAAGAGTGAAAAAGATGTTATGCACACATACCAATTAAATTCCCCATGAAGAATGTAAGCATTATATACTGAAAACATACTAGGAAAAATATTAAAAAAAATTTTAAATCTCTCAAAATTTACCAGAACTAAACTTATAACCTGCAATGGAGCTGAATTTTACATATAATTTACTAACTAAACAATAATAGCTCCTGTCATTTATAACAGAACCTTTTTTGTATAAAAGGATTATCTCCTCATAGTTACATAAAAATTAGTATTTAGTTTTCTAGGAAATCTAAATTGCTATTTTAAACCAAAATTCAACTCCAATCTAATTGTAATTTTAACCAAATTTTTAAAAAATGCTCCTGCAGTGTTTTGTTTTATGTGTGGGGGGGGTGCTCTGATTATAGTGTCTTTAATAGAATTTTTAAAGTTCAGAGAAAGAAATAACATAGGATGACAGCTTTCTAAAACTCTTTATATGTCCAGTTCTATTCAGCAAATTAAAAAAGAATTTTCATCCACACAAGTAAAAGTTTAGTCATGAGTCAACTCTAAAACAATTCCTTTACTAGAACTTTTTTCCAGCATTTTCTATTAAAAATTTAGCACTCCTCTTCCTATTCTCTGCCAGTGATGTAACAATGCAGTATTCTTCTGAGAGTCATAAAAATTTATTACACCATATATACAACCTGGAAGATCCACAGAAACGGGGTGAGTACTGAATAGAAAGTGCCAAGTAACCACATTTCTCTCTATCTTAGGGAGAAACTTTGCTTTTGTCATCTAAGATACTGAGTACTGATCTCTTCTTTCAACAGTACATTGTCCTTTGTCCCAAACCCTGTCCACATGCATGCTTATGAATCTCCTCCGATTAATAAGTGAGTGATAGTGTCATGCTGGTTTCCTGTTTCACTTCTGTGCAGGCTTTCATCTGCAAACCCTTGCTAGGATCTTTCTCTGGCTACACGGCTTGGCTTGCCGAGACTGTGAAATCTGGTGCATGTGGAACTACAGTCCCTATTTCACACTGCCTGTTTCCAAACCCCATCCATTTGTGATGATGTCATCTTGCAGGGTGCTGCCCGTACCTACGGGCTCATTTCGTGCATGGAGCTGTAATTTTTAATTAGACTTGGAAAACTTTCATAAAACTGTAATTTTTAATTGGACTTGGAAAACCAGAAAGTAATAGAATTTCAGGAGAGATCTTCTGATTGCTTTAAAGATCATCACTGATGCATTCAGACACTAAATCTTGTGTTTTTGAGATGAGGTGGGGAAGAGCAGGGTGAAAAATAATTTTTATTCTACATTGAGGAGCATATTTTCACACATCCATGGCTGTGGGCTACTGTTTATGATTTCATTTAAATGTCACCCAACTTGTTTTCCACAAGATTCTAGTATGTTAGTAGAATATACTATGTCAATGTCTATCTCATGTCTAACAATCCACATTGGCCATGTTTTGAGTTTTTTTTTTTTTTTTTTTTTTTTACAAAAAAACAGGATGGAATAAAGCCAATTGAGACAGTATAGTGGAATTGGCACAGAACATCAAAGCAGGTCACCAGGACAACAGTAACAGGCAACATTGTATATCTCGTTGTCTTCACAATAGTTGTTCTTCTACTAGGTACAGCAAAATCAAAGAAATACACAACATTATAGAACACATCAACACAGAGTATTGAATAGAGCAACACCGGTAATCAGGACAAAGCAATATGGCGATAAAAATATCTGCCTTCAGAGATAGCAAAAGGAAACTCCCCCGACTTGCTGTACCAAATATGGTCATCTACTAAGAGATACCCAGATCCCTGGAT